>WBMZ01006804.1:0-291987 GCA_013400975.1 Atrichornis clamosus | reverse complement strand
CTTTTCTTTCCTTTCCTTTCTTATAATGCAGCATTTAATAAACAGAACTAAAAAAATTAAGTAAGCTCTCCCCTTCTGTATTATTTTTGGCTTTTTGAAGAGGATTTAACACCAATTTTTAAATAAGTATGTAAAAACGTGATTATCTTTTGTGCACAACACTGGGAATCTGTCGAGAGGAATGGATACCATGGCCTTTGCTCCCAGGTTCTTGAAATAACAGTCTGTGAGACTAAAGAAGAGCCTGGGTGTCTCTGACACTTTTTTCATTACCCACTGAAAAAGAAAATAGATGTTGTGTAAACTAGAGCCTTGTGGGCGCTAATAGCAGATTTTCACATGGGATAAACATATGTTCAGTTTGCTCAGAGCAAGTGAATTTCCCATTTCACGACAAAAAATAATTTAGATAAAAGCCTTATTTTAACTGATGGAAATTTCACTGTAGAATACACTGGTAATTACTTGCAAAATTCCGTTCTCTGCCCTTGGATGTTCAAGAGGGTGAGAAGAAGAACAGTGTGGAATTCTGGCTATTTATTATCCATCTTGAAAACACCTGAAGCCCCCAAGTTTTTTGCCTTCTGTGAATTAAGATTCAATGTCAAATTTGAAGATTGCTGAAAAACAAGACATGAGTGAAAACAGAAAGGATGAGTTCTCAGTTGGAGAATAGGCCAAGGGAAGTCTGGAGGAGGATTCCTTTACTCTTGCACTGGAAGAGAAAACGGAGCTCACAAATCCCGGGAGAACATCCCGCCACCCGCTTCCGTTGTTTCAAAGATACCTTGATGTTTAACCTTCAAACTGCATTGCAACAGCTCTTCTCCCATACCAGCATTTTGTTTCCTGCACTTAAAGCCAGCACAAAACTGTACAAGTGAGGGGGGGAAAACAAACAGTGGAGGAAAAAAGTACTCAGTTCTTTGATAACTCCTGCAGGGGTTTGGTCTGTGCTGAAAATTACAGAGGATCTTTGTTCCGCAGAAAGGGGTGAGGGTTTCTCTCGAGGTGCCTTACAAATTTTCAAATCATGTCCCAGATATTCCCCACTTCCCTGCTTTCAGGAAAAAATTTGAAAACCCTTCACCACTTGATGGTTATTTTTGAGAACACTGAAACAGTTACAAACGCTGTCATTCGGCGTTGCTGCACATACCAGTAAGGTGCCTCAAGCCTCCAAATTGTTTGAGATTCTACAAACTCAGACAACAGGACCCAACATTTTCAATACCTCAGACCCTTAAGACTCCTACCCTGACAAAAACCTGGATCTATACAGACCTTCCTCCAACTTTTAACACTCTGTGGTATCTTTTGTCCTAAGCCTGCCTTATGAATTCAGATGGGCACAAAGCAAAAGCCATTTAAGCACTGTTTGCTGCAAAAACAGAACTTCCCTATTCATGGGGCATTACTCAAAGCTTTTTTTATGTCTGTGCTCTTGGAAACAGTGGAAAATAAGACTTGGTCATAAATAAGGTCAAAGCAAGGGTAGACTAGAGGGATTTGATACTATACCTAAAGCCAGATTTCATTACAGGGACTGACAGCCTGAAATACTCGTGCCAATGTCTTTGCCCTCCATAATTTTTTTTATGTGTCTTGTTACTACAGGAGTTTTGTGATACACAGTAGAAACTGTGTAACTGCCAGATTGCTCATGACACAAAAGCAGCAGTGAATCAAACATCAACACATCCTTCTCCCTGACTTGGCACATGGACACACAGAAGGACACCTCGTTTTGGCCATTTGGTGCTTTTGCTGCATTCATCACATTTTGGCATCAGTTCCACACTCCGTTTTTCTCTCTCCCTCCATCCTCCCACAGTACATTCCCCTCGTGCAACTCTGAGTTGTGGTTACATGCCTGCTTCCTCTACTGCTCCCACCTTGGAGCACTAATGAGTAGGAGATACCAATGGCTATAGTCTTGTTGCTGGAAGAGGTATCAGTAAGAGACACTTTGGGGAAAAATGTAAAAGATTAAAAAAAAAACCCAGAAATACCTGAAATGCACTTTAAATACTTTCAGGCAACTTTGGAGATTTCTTAGTGCTATTAAAGCCTGGGGATATGTAACAGGCAGAGCAGAATAGGAGTGGGATCCAAGCTAATGATGATAAATCTTGGGTAAAGAACTACTTGAGTTGTGAAAATCATTGAAGAAGACCAAAGAAAATTAAAAGCCCTTCCTAGCTGCCATTTTTACAGTTTTCTTTTAGGAAACAATGCCTAGTTTTGCCATCTTGTCAGCTTACAACACATGTCAGCACAGATCTCCTACCATCTTTTCCCTCCTGTTACACATTTGCTGTTTAATCAGGGGTTTCCTTCCAGCTGCCACACACCTGCTACTGAAGGAGTGGAGCAAGTTTGTAGGGCCAGGAGAAGTGAGAGTGGCATTGAAATGAAGGCTGTACATAGATAACTGGGAATATGAGGCCCTTCCGTAGTAATTCCTAAGTGAGGAGTAATTCCTCTCAGGGAGGAGAAAGATGGATATGGAATAAACTGCAAAGAAGTAGAACAAGGTTATCACAGCTGAATTGGGAAATATCCCTAGAGGACAGCTAAGTGAGAGGGAAGGAGGTGGGATACTATACTTAAAGGGCAAATCAGAGAAGACTGGATTCAATATTAGAGCTGAGTTAGTTTATGTTAGCCTGGCACAGCAAGAAGCTGGGTCATGCAATGTGATTATTGATCTCTTCCTTTCATGCTGCTCACTGCTGAAATGCCCTGAATACACATGGGGGCTTTTAACAGATTCCAGCTATTTTTAAGAAAAGTTTTAAATGTATGATCACTTCTGAATCACCCACATGACCACCCTGTGAGACCAATACCTGCAGGCATGAGGAGAGGGAGAGGGAGAGGGAGAGGGAGAGGGAGAGGGAGAGGGAGAGGGGGAGGGAGAGGGAGAGGGAGACGAGAGAGGCAGATTTCTGCATTTGGCATTTGCATTTATTCTGAGAGTACCATGTGCCCAGATCCCCAGATCCTGTTCATGAGTGATGGAAAAGAAAATGCTTGATGGATTCTGACCTGGAGGGACCATCTGGGCAGGGTCTGAACTCAGAGTTGTAAAAGCCACATGAGAAAGTGAAGTTCAAATATGATGCACCCCTGCCACTGCCACACACAGAGAATGACTTGCGAGACAGAAGGCAGTGACAGCTCCAAAAAAGCTGTTTGCCCAGCAGAACACTGGGACAGTCAGCTGGGGAAAACTGGGGTGAAAAGGATTGAGCCACTAGGCTGGCAGAAATTCAGCTTCAAGATGCACTTCAGATCAAATATATGATTTTGAACATGTAATTTTCCATTATCACTCATGGATACTGCAGTAGTCCTGAAACACTCTGCACAGGGATTGAAAGAAGCAATGCTCTGTGTTGCACCACATTTAAGGATGCTGAAAGGCAAGATGGATATCAGCATATCAAAATGAGACAGAGTCTGTGAAAGGTAAAATCCTCAGCCCCAGCTACTGACTAAATCACTACAAATAAAACCAAATTCTTCTGAGTCAATCCAAAAGTTCCTCTTTATTTGAAAGAAGCTTTGGTTACACTCTGGGAGAATCTAATATCCTCATATTTCTCTGGCTGTCTCTGTTGATAAAGGCTCTGTTACATTGACACACAGTTGGCATCACCATTTTTCTCTGGAAAGACTTAACAGAAACACTCATCCTTTGCTCCTGATTTCCTGTCTATAGAGTAGAGCTAACACTGCTTGCCCTTCTGGCTTCCTTTCTCATATCACTTTTCTATTCAATACTTTAGGGCAAAGATTCCCTTGTTTTATATCCTCTGCAGCATTAAAACATAAACTAACAGCTACTCATGGTAGAAAATTGTGGCTTAAAGGAAGAAAACAGCCTCTCTTTTGGAAAGTGGAGCAGTAAGGATTTTGCTATTTTGTGTTTTGTTTCACTAAAAACTCTTGAGTAATAATTATACATTTTTGAGGTCTTGAAGTACCAACCACTACCATAACATTTACCAGACCAGGCTGGGAACACAGAGTATTTTTGCAATCAAAGTCCTAACCTTCTATTCTTCCCTCCTTTCAAAAGGATTATGTGTTTGCTATTCTCATGGGAAACACTTTGTGACCTTGTTTCTTAGATGACACTTCTTTCCACAGAAGTGGTTAAAACAGTTCAGAGAGCAAATTTGGTTTGATTGCTTTTGGTTTTGAGGTTTTTTATGATTTCTGCTCCTTTTAGGAAGCAAATGCCTGGACATTACTTCAGTGAAGGCACTAAAAACAGCTGAATGGGTGTTGGCTCATACATGAATTGTAACATAATGAAAAGTTGGCTGCCACAAGATCATTTGGGGGAATTCTGTACTTTCAGGCTTTAAAAAATATTATTAACTCTTAAAAAGCTACATCTTCCAAACTGTTCCATTTTCTGTGTTTTTCTTGGAAATAGAATGGGATAAAAGAACTCCTGGAAATATGAGCAAAAGCTTTGTTTGCCATAAGATCAGCCACACTATGAAATAAGCTCATAAAAAAGGACTGACATGCTCCATAAATCTCAATTGCTTTATAGAAAATAAAGCAAAGCTGTCACAGGGGTGACATCACAGAGCACACAGGAAATGCAAAAATCTTCGCAGAAATACTGATTTCAGTATTAGGATTCTCTGCAGCTTAAAGCGTTGGGGAAACTTCTAGCCTAGCTCAAAATCAGTGGCAGGGACAAGAGGGGATAAATAAATAGGAAGTGGATGTTTTTTTTTCTCTTCAGAAGCAATTCAGAAGCAGAGGGCCAGGTTGAAACCGTCTCTGAGGATTCATATCCCAGCTGGTGCGGTAAAGCATTTGGCCATGAAGAATTCACTACAATCACAACTCAACAAAATACCACACCCCATGAACTGCTCTTGAATTTTTTCATCCACAAATCTAGCTGGTTCAACTATAGACCACTAACCGTACCTCTTGACCCACGACTTTTAACACTCAGGTGACTTGGGATGGCAAATGTTTTGTTTCCAGTTTGCTGAGACTCCCAAACTGAGTGGAAAGCTCAGTGATTGAATTCCTGGACACATTGAATCCTGGAAAACACTGCTGCCAGCTCTTCAGTGAAAGCCACCCACAGGTTAAAAGAAGGGAGGCCTTCAGGAAGAGACTGAGCACTGGGGCATTTTGCACTTGAAACCCCAGCATTATTCTTTTTGCCACTGACAAATCATTTACAGTTACCATGGGGATTTTTTTAGCGTGTAAGAAGTTCTCTTTCTCTCTTCTTAACTGTTCTGCTGTTCACCCTTGATGAACATCCTCTGATGTTTATCTTTTTGATTTGCCTGGTGTTTATTTACAGGTATAGATTTGCTTTTCTCCCCTTCCGAGTAACCTTTGGAGCAAAGCTGTCAGTAAGGGATAGCCTGAGGTGGCTGAGCATACACTCTTTTCTTCTCTGCTTGTTTAGTTGGGAGGCTGCAAAGAAGGAACAGACCAAAGGTCAGCTCAGTTTACACAGCCTAAATACAATATTATTTATCAACATCTCTTCTGAAGTCATCCAGGAAGCCTCTGAAGTCATGCCTACCTTAGAGATGGGACTGCCAGAAGAACAGTAATGCTGAGATTACAAGAAAAAGAGGAAGAACAAGGAAATGGAGAAGGTAATGACAGCAGGGGAATATAGAATGCAAAAATATTCATCAAAGGTTTAATAATTGATTTACAAGATAAAATATCTTTCTACCTGGAGAGACAGAATGTCTGCTGAGATAAGCAGACACCAACAGAAATAAAACCAGTAAAGGTAAGTTATTGGACCTTGGAATTTGCTACATATTCTGTTGTAAATTACAGATTCTTTTCCAAATATCTGAAAGGGACAGGATAGCATGGAGCTATATATTATCTTTTTTGGAAATTCTGCAAGAACACTGGGAAACGTTGGAAGCAAAATTCAGAGTAGTGACGTGTTAAAGAGGATGAACAAAAGATCTAACTGTGGCTTTTGGTAAAAGTTATTTGTAAATCTGAAAAATGAGAAAGGAAGGAATTGACCAAAGACAGCTGAATTCACACACACACATTAGACCAAGTACTAGAAGAAATATCCAGAGATTCCTAAATATAAACTCATAAAGGTCCCAAGCTGTAAATTTTTGGAAACTGTGGGAAGCAGTGTTCTGTGCTTGCCTTGCTCTTCTATTCTTTTCTGACTAGGCTCCATTGCTGCTGGACAGTCAGACTTGACCAGTTGGAGCTTCAGTCTCAGCCAGTTCTTACAGGATGTTATGTTTTTAATTAGGGGAATGGAAAAGGGACTTCGTAACACAGCTAAAGGTGTCACTTACATGAAAATACTATACCCAGATAATTTAATTTCTAATACCCACTGAACTGTGAAGTACATTCTCACTGGAATATGCACCACTGTACATGCCCAGGACAGATTTCTTGGCACAGCTCCCTGCGCTGGAATCTAACACCAATGTATGTACAGTTTTAAATTATACCCATTTCTAAATGTAGACAAGCAAAAAAAAAAAAAAAATAGCATTACTGTGATTGTTCTGGATATCCCCCATTAATGCTGATAGAAGACTCCTCATTACATGGAAGGAAGGAAAAGCAAACCCTTTTGTTGCTGGGTACTGGAGCTGAACAAATTATTTACAATGAATAATTTATCTGAATAAATGAGATGCTTTCTGCCTGCTGAAGACTAACAATTCCTCTAATATCTACGTATTTTAATATTTGAATGTCAGACGACTCCTCTGAGTGCAGGGTACCCATGGGCTGGTGGTGAGCAGCTCCCTGGCAGTAGCAGCTTTCACTGGCTGAGCTCTGTATGAGGCCAACACAGCTTGGCTGAAGGACAGAAGTCTTCTCACCACATCCAAAGGGGATTTCCTTGGGCCAGCAGGTAGGATGTGAGTGGGGAGCCTCTGTGCCTGTTCTGGATGGCTGAGCCTTCAAAGCACTTCCAGCTTGCACATTGTCGTGGTTTTGCTAGACCTGTGTTTTGGTAACGTGGGGGCTGCAGGGGTGGCTTCTGTGAGAAGGTGCTAGAAGCCCCACCACCATGTCCGGCAGGGCCGATGTCTGTCTGTCTGCAAAGATGGACATGCCACAGGCCAATTAGAAGTGGTAACGCCTCTGTGATAACAGATTTAAGAAGGAATTCAAAATAATTCTGGTTGCACAGCTAAAAATTGCAGCCAGGGAGGAGGAGGATGTGAGCTAAAAGACCAACACGGAGAAGCACCAAGGCCAGGTCGGAAGAAGATACAGCAGGGCCGGAGACGAGATTCCTCTGCAGCTGGTGGTGAGACCATGGTGAGACGGGATGTCCCCCCTTGTAGCCCATGGAGGAGCACGGGAATGCAGAGCCCCCTTTGCAGATGCTGGAGCAGGGGGATGCTTAAAGACTGCGGCCTGTGAAGGAGGGACTCGTGTCGCAGCACTTTGAGGGCTGTTGTTGCCCGTGGGATGGACTGTGGACTTTACTTTCTACAGGGGACCCACCATTCAGCAGGGGAAGACTCCAATCCTTGAGAATGTGAAGACCTGGCCTAACCTTAAAAAACCCCCTAATTCTCTGTCTCCCTGCGTAGTTTGGGTAGGAGGGAAGCAGGGAGGGGGAAGTGGAGGGGAGGAAAGAAGGTGTTTTTTCCCCACAGTTCATATTGCTTTTCAATTTTTCTTCTTTTCTGGTAGTATAATAAATGTTATTTCATATTTTCAAATAGTTTGCCTGTTTTGCCTGTGATTTTTCTCTCGAGATTTTAATCACAAACCTCATGGACGCTTTGAATTTTTTTTCCTTCCCTCTCTGTCTGGCTGTGAGAAGGGGGGCAAGTCCACGAGCCTGGGGAGTTCCTGGCCTCTGGCCAGGCTGCAACCAAAACACACATGTATAAATCCTGTGAATATCAGCTGTGGCAGGCTGGATGACTATTTGCAAAGAATCACATTTTATTGGGAAATGATGATCTATTTTGATCCATCTGTACGTTTTGATATATTGCCAAATGAAGAGTTGGGGCTGGTCAAAAACATAAACAAAAGGTCTGGGCCAAGGCCCAATATTGGCACATATTTGAGACAGTTTAATTAACTAGATGATCAGCTCCAGTGATAACGTCCAGAAGTGCCTGAAGAACCAAACTCCGAGATGGGAGTTACTCTTTATCTTCTGTCAGCAAGCTGACCCCTTCCCAGCTGGTGTGGGTGAGGCAGCATGTCCAGAGTGTCCCTGAGCTCGTCAGGGGAGCGAGGGAGGCGAGGGGCAGCACCCGAGGCTCCCAGGGAGCCCACGGGTCACAGCAGTGCCCTGGGACTGTCTGACAGCCCCAGCACTGCATGCACACATCGGCTGGGAATTTCTGACTGGGGGAGGGAAGGAGCAGAGAGAGAGGGATGTGATGAAGGACAGTGACTCAGGCTGCCATATTTGGGGTGCAGGCAGAAGCAGAGACATGAGTCACCCATCAAGCCAGTCAGGAAGGGCCAGCTTTCTATCCAGGAGATTAATTTGAGACTGGCTGATTTCCAAGAGGAAATCAGATGGAGGGATGCAGGAGACAGTGTTTCTAGAAGAGAGATATTTCAGAGCATGTGAGATGAGAGAGAAGATTAAACAGAAAGACCCAATATAAATGAAGATAGAGATCATTTTGGAGAGCAAAGGGAAATGAGGAGGATGCACAGACCCTTTCACTCTCCCCCAGTAAAACTACTTAAGGTTTGAGAACATAAAATTCAGTTTGCTGTGTTTGTAATTTCTTCTTCCCCAATGAAACTATTGAAATCCCTCACGTGATGGAGCAGAGGGACCTCTTTTACAAGCATCCAAGAGAAAAGAAACGTTGGAGGAAGACTTTCTGGCACCTTGACTTCATGTAGGGATACAAACCATACTGCTGCCACAAGACCAAACAAGTGAGGCAGGCAGATTGTGGATGTGTTGTGTGCTAAGGTGATCCACGCTGGTGGGCAAAGCGATGCCGAATGCAGGAGTGAATCAGCCTCTCACCAGCACACTCCAGTGCTGTGGCCCTCAGAAACGGGGCCACTCAGCAGAGCTGGTGGCTCCTGCCACAGCACAGAAAGGGGATGAAAAGAGAAAGTTGAGAAGTAACCATGCTTAATGCTCTTTTGGTCTCTGTTAAAGTGCTCTTTTTGTCTCTGTTAACAAGACTCTCATGAATGTTACACTGAGCTGATTTACTCAGGCTTTTCCAACAACTTTCTCCCTCTTGCAGGAGGCTCAAAATGCGAGGCTGAGGCTCAGTCTGGCCCTGGTCCTATCTGAAGACAACACTCCCAGTATCATTAAGTTGCAGGAGGGAAAAGGTGGTGTAGTCTGGTTATGTCAGCGTGACCTGCAACCAGGGTGGGGAGCAAACAGGGGGAAATCTGCCACAACCTTGAGAACATCATTTATGCTCTCTGCAGCCACATTGCCTCATCTACAAAACAGCATTTACGAATTTTCCCTGCTTCATAAAGATGTTCTGAAGGTGTAGTTCAGATGAAGACAGTGACTTGAAGAGGAGTGTGTTTTCACTCTGTCAAACCTTATAATTTGCTATAAACTGTAGTTTTCGGAGATTTAAAATCTTGCTCAGAATGCATTGACTGAAAATCTGATTAAGTATGCAGTGAAGAGTGCAGTGACTTCTCTTCAGAGCAGGTTTTCATTGGAACATCAGAACTATTATAGCTGTCTAAGTAATATACAGGCTTGATATATATGGTATCATTAAGGATTTACTTCTTAGACAGTAATGGATTGAGAGCACACTCTTTCTGGACTCTCTTGTCAATAATATCACACTGAAAGAAATCCCCTGGTGATTTGTTTATATTTGCTAAGTCAGATTTTAAAAGATACTGAAGCGCTGGACAAAGTAATTTTATTGCTTGACATGAGGAGATTGCCTCCATTTTTTTAATACTCCAACTGTAAATATTTGCTCATCAGGACCGAGGACTACAAAAACTCTCATTACAGACAAATTAATATTTTCCTTAACCAAGTACTTTGGAGCTTTTATTTATTATCAGAGACAGTCTGTGGTGGGAGTCACAAGTATACTGCAAAGTGAATATTCCAGTCATTAATGACTTGCAGCCTGCAGGAGCTGGGAGTAGTTGGCAAGGTCTCTGGTATTTCCCCCAAGCCTCTGCATTTAAATCTAAGCAACAGAGCAGACAGGGTTAAGATACTCCAGAGTGTTAAGGAAACACTTCTGGATCCCATCCCTGGTTGAAACACAGTCCAGCTGGTGGAAATTCAACAAGAATTGACTGATGACCTCTGCCCAATCGACCATGTATTATCCATCTCTGACACAAGCAAATCACTTTGCAAGACATTTCCATCTGTCTCCATCCAGCTCTTGCCCTTGCTGTTCTGTGTCTCTGTGGCACACACTGCATTCCAGCTCTCTGAACCGAGGCATCAGCTACCACCCTTCTGCCATGATGGTGCTGTTACAGCTTCTCTCCCATGGCTCCCTGACCTCTGTCCCTCAGCAGAGGGGTGTCCGAGCCCTCTGAGACTGACCACACCACAGAGAAGTGCTCTCTCATCTCCTGCTTCTTTCAGTGGTCCCCTGGAAAGGAGCCCTCTGGGACAAAGCACTTTCAAGGCAGCTCCTGTTTCTAATCCTCTCCCAGGAGCCTCCGATGAACAGGTTGTTGTAACACCTTGTTCACATTCACACAGGGCCTGAGACTTTTTCCTACTCTAGGGAGAATCATTCAAGAGAGTAATCTGTTTTGACACAGATTTTGTTCAATAACAGCTATAAAAACATGGCAGCAAGTGTGAGAAAGAGAAAGAATAGCCTGACTTGTGGTCATTTTTCTTTTGTGGATTTTCTTAATTTCAGTATGAGGTACATTTTGCATTGAGGGATGATTTAGTTTCCCCTTCAAACTTAAAGTCCCTAAACACATAGCTAACACAGGGAGCCAGTGTTTCTTTCTTCTCTCTCACTCCCCACTCCCCCCACTCCCTCTCACAGTATCTGAAGGACGTAATATGGTTTTACTGGGGGGAAAAAATCATGGCATATGAAATGAAGCTGCAGAACCTTTCCATGAAACATATTTTATCTGATTTTTTTTTTTTGCACAGCAGCAATTTGAAAGCTAAATGGAACTGCAATTCATAGCTACAAAACTATTTCTGTTTTTAAAGATCCTTATCACGCTCTACATTTGTCAGCACTCTGGCTGGGTACAGGTTCTGGAGGGCCAGAGGAGGAACCAAACCTGCTGTCAGAGGTCCAGGCTTGCCCCATGGTGGGAGTTCAACTCTCAGGAAATAATTGTGTCCAGCCCTCATGGATCTCCAGAACCTGAGGTCAAGTTTAATGTTCACTGTCACATACATACAAAGATGAAGATTTATAACAAGAGAAGTTCAAAGCCAGGGCTGCTGTGCCCATTTGCATGGTTACACCTGGAGGGGAAGTAGCTTTTCTGGATCTAAGAGTGACATCTCCACAAAGCAAGACCTTTCTATATTGTCCTCTGCTATTGCAGCTGCCCCAGACACAAAATAAAAGCAGAAAAGCCATAAGGAGACCTTTCCAACAGAGGTTCTAGGCTATAGGATGAAAATCCATCCACAGCCCATTTCCAGTCCTGCTAAAAGGTTTCCACACAGCTGGGCTGCAGCTGCTTTGCCTCTTGTCTTTAGAAATAGGCATTGGCTCGTCTGTAAAATGCTACAGCTCCCAAGAGAATGGAAGATGGTCTGTCTGTCTCCAAAAAGGCACTAGGCTGACATTGGGCAACCAGAAATACCAAACTTTATCTGTCTCCTCTGCGAACAGTAGAGATTGTTCCACTTCAGTGTCCCCCACCACTGCAGAGCACTCAGCCATCCCCGCCTCGATCCGAGCACACAGAGCTCCCTCCAGCCGTGGGCAGGGCTCCAGCCTGACAGCCACAACCTTCCTTGGAGTTCCGTTTTCCAGTGGGCCGACTGCCACAGGCACAGGCAGAGCTCCCCAGCTGGAGTTTTGCTGAGTGTGACCTGTCAGGCCGTGTCTTGCTGCAAAGCTGGCAGGAAGAGCTTTGTTTGCTTAGAGCGATGCTGCACTGAAACCTTCTGTGGGCTGGGGACAGGGGATGGGTGAAATCCTCCGGATCAAACGGGAATATCTTAGAGCTTAAGCCCTACAGTACCTAAAGGGGGCCTCTAAGAAGGCTGAAGAGGGACTTTTTACAAGGGCATGCAGGATAAGACATGAGGGAATGGCTTTAAGAGGAAGGAGGGTAGATTTAGATTAGCTATGAGGAAGACATTCTTCCTTGTGAGGGTGGTGAGGCCCCGGCACAGGTTGTGCAGAGAAGCGGTGGCTGCCTCATTCCTGGAAGTGTTCAGGACTGGGCTGGATGCGGCTTGGAGCAGCCTGGTGTAGTGGAAAGTGTCTCTGTCCATGGCAGGGGGTTGGAAACAGATGATGTTTGAGGTCCCTCCCAACACAAACCTTTCTGGGATTCTGTGGAACTTGGCAGGATGTGAACTTGCTACGAAAACAATTGCCATCTTCCAGTTCATTTCAGAGGGACTTACTGACTTTAGAGGTCTTTTACAGCCAAAATGATTCTATGATTTCTTCTTGCCATGCAAAAAGGAATAGAAATTCATGTGACAAGGAGTACTAAATTTAAGTGAATGTACTCTAACAAGACCTTTAGTTCTGTCTGTTGGTGATACTCAAACCCAAAGAACTAAAGTTCCCTGTTACAGAGCAGGATAATCTCAGCAGGCCTAACAGAATAAAAATTCATTTCTGCCAGTACACTGAGAATGGCTCAGAATAAACATGGCAAGGAGATGTTAAAATAAAAAAGTGCCATAACTTCTTGCTTCAGGATAGGGAGGAGGGGAAGATTAAATACTTTCATTAAATTAACTCTCGTCTGAATTAGGCTTTTGTTTTATTTCTAAAAAAACCTCGTTTCTATGTTGTCATTTTTTTCTTGAGTGGTAAATATAATGCAGAATTCCAGAAGCCTCATTTCTAAACAAGCAAATGTAATCAATTTCACAGAGCACTGAGACAAATCAATATGGAAGGAGTCAGAAAACCAAACAAAAGCAATGAGAGAAAAATATTACCCTATTTATATGGCCATAATACATGGTAGAAAAAGATATTTAAAATTACAGAGCTAATTTCTAAAGCAGCAAACATCACTAGTCAATGATAAAAAATAACAGTAAACTATTTCAGCTGAAAACCACCACAAGTCTATGATGATTATAACAACCCATGTGATGGTCATTATTGTCTGGAGTATAGAAACATCAGCAAATTTTCCTTCTTTTTGGTTTTTTAATTTGTCATTAGCTGAGAGTAAGAGACCAGAAAAGTAATTCTTGCCCAATTAACCCTTGTGCTATTATATGACATTTCTGCTTCATTTTCAGCTTCAAACTTGGATTTTATAGCCTGATGATTCTTTGGAAGAATAGCAAGACTTTACTGAGGACATGCAATATCTGACTTGACTGGCAGCTGCAAGAAGCACAGAACCAACATTAAACTGGCTCCAGCCTTCTGAGCCAAATCTCAGTCTGGCTAGGTCATAAGAGAGAAAAGATACTACATCAGAAGTGGAAAAATTATATAAAATCTCATCCTTTTTTTCTTTTTTTTTTCCTTAAGGTTCCTCCTGTCTCCACTGCAGGAAGAGTCATCGTTGCCTAGAAAGCACAAGCTCACAAAGCCAGCTGAGAACCCACACACTTTCAGAGTATTTTAGCAGGGTGGGAGCAGGCTCAGCTATCTTCAGAAGAGGCACCTTTGCTGCTCTGTGTTATTAAACCCTAACTCGCTTCACCTTTTTCATAAAATTCATAGTGAATTAATTTTCTCATCTGTAAATCAGGAAACAATATGGATGGAAGATAGAAAAAACAAAACAAAAGAGAACTGGAATAGAACTTTGTTCTTTTGCCATCATGTTCAATGAATCTGAACGTAAGGAAGGCAATACATGTCCACTATTGCAAAGGAAGAAAAATTACCGTAGCTAGCTACAATTTGTGATTGTTTTTGGTGTGGGAATATTCCTCTGAGTCACTGGGAAATAGAAAAATCAAATCACCCTTTAAAAAAAGCTATAAAATTCTATTTCAGCAAGGAATACAAAGCCTGAAATTAAACCAAATGTTAATCAGATTGCCCACTATTCTTATTTCAGTACAAGTGAACCAGAAGGAAACATCCAGCAAAAAAAAGTTAATATTCATCTGGAGACATATTAAATGAAAATAATCACAAAGTCAACAAACTTTAGCTCATAAAAAGTTGCATGCACATTTTTATTCTGCCATCAACTCTGTTTTACCTTTGGGCCATTTCATATCTGGTGTAATAAATGGGTTTTTAGGCAGCATATTTCCATGCAAATTTACATTGTCAAATTACCATTCTTATTCCAACTCCATCATAGAGGAAAAAATAAATTGAAAGATATGTTTAAAATAAAAAATCCTTATGATAAAAAAATGGATGTTTCAGTAGACTTATCATTTGAAATATTGCTTTTCACTCTCATGACATAGGAGTGTATAAAATTTAATAGGAGTAGATCCAAAAAGTTTCTAGATAAATTCCACTAAAGACCCTGTAAAAGTAACCCTGTTTAGAGAAGTTTTGTTCCACTATTAAAAAAAAAAAAGAGTCAAAGAAAGACAGCCCAAGTGACTTATTTTCACTGACTAGTTTTCAAAGGTGACCATTACCATTCTGTTTCCCCTATATACTAAAACCTCATAAACATAATTAATTGTAAAACATAGTATTTCCCTTTGGAAAATTCTGCCATCCAAACCAAACCAAACCAAAGTTCAAGTGAGATGTGTGTTTAACTGCACTTTTTAAAAGAGGCTCACGGTGACTCCAAAGGCCCTGTGTAGGTGTTAAAGTTGTGCAAGCTCTGAGAGGCTTCACTGAATCCGAGCCCTGGGTAATTGTGGAGGAGAAGCAATGCAAGAGCTGAATATGGTAATTTTTCCTGTGTTTGCACCATTCTCTTACTTTTTAAAAAGGAGGAAAATTTCAATGCACTCTTTTTGCAATCCATGATGGTGTGAAAAAGCGTTTGCAGCATGTGCAGCCAGTTGGCTGTGGATGAACTGGCTGAGAAAACCCAGCCTTGTAATTTTGCCTCTAGTAAATGCTGACAGAAATTTCTCTGATACTGTTCCACTGCAGCTGCCTCATTGTTCTGTTTTAACGTAATCAGCGCAGTAAGAAGGAAGAAAGGAGTGTTAATTTTATATCAAATAAACTTTAATTGAGTCTTTCATACTTTAGTACTGTATGATAAATGCATATAATGGTCTCTGAGTTAGTTCTAGTTGTGATAACGTGGTGTGTCAAAACTTGTCTTGGGTACATTGTGGAACATTCAGCTTTGTCTTGCAGCCTAAGTCAGGAAGGCTCCTGAGACACCCCCAGACACCTCTGGAGAAGTCCCTGAGAAATCACAAGTAGCAAAAGAGGCTCCTGGGTAAGGGAGAGACTTCTCAAAATAACTAAAAGGGTCAAGGTGGTTAAAGGTCTTTCTCACTGTCAAATGAGGAGGATGATACAGAGGGAAAATGGACTTCCAACCAGGGGCACATCAGAAGCACTCAGGGCATGGAGGTGAGCACAAATGACAGTGGCCTTTCCAAGACACTGATGGAGTGGCCTGCAATCCACAGTGAGGAAAACATGGCAGATCTCACCAGCCAAAAACCTCATGGTTCTGATTTCCAGTTCCCATAATAGTGCAGTTCCCTGTTGAAGGAATGATCATCCTTCATCTCTGTCTCCACTTGTCTCGTCGCAGTACGGATGAGGTGCATTAACAAAGGGGAATTGTGAGATGCTAAACTTGGCTTATGGATAGAAAACATGTAACCCTCTAAAACAGGGAAAATTTATTCAGAGCATGTGTACAAAGCAATGCAGCTACTTTCTCCTCCTTCCCAACACCCCTTGTCTTTTTTATACCAAATTTAAGCAGGTGATGTTCAGATGACTTTCAATCCTTAGGTATTATGAGTGAAAACAAATATTCTCACTGTTTAAATTCTTGTTTTTCTCACACAACTTGTACCTGACTCACAGACGTGGCAGTTACACAGATAAAGGTCATGTTGCCTATTCCCCACATCTCAAGGTGGAGCATATTAGACTTAAAGTCATGCCTGGACTGCTTTTAAAATATCCTTAGCCTGGAGACTATAGATGATCCCCTACAGGTTTAATTAACCTTCCAGTTAGCATATTTTTTTTAGTACTTCTCAATGTTATTTTATTCCATGGTCATTTGTCCCAGTCCAATCAAATATACAGAAGAGTTTATCCTCCTCCACACTTTTTTCTGTGTCATTTTTATGCATGCTCTTTCTCTAGAAGTTGGGCAGACCCAGTTCTTCTCATCTTTCTGTTTACTAGATCTCCAATCACTTCATGCAGGTTAATTCTCATTTTTTCTCAAACATAGAAGTTCAAGACAGGAGATGGTTCTCAAAAATCCAGATTAAACCAGAATAAAAATACTATGAGAATGGTACATTTTATGGGGGTTTTTTGGGTTTTTTTGCTTACTTGAGGAGGCAAAACTCATCAATGAAGGCATCAGCAATGCAACAGCCAAAAGAAACCTGTCATATATTTATCATTAGACCTGGACTAAAGGAATAATTTATCTGAATGGTTTCATCTTTGTCTGTTTAATTAATTGAACTAATTCATTGCAAACTGTTCTTGGTTGTTAGCATATTCCCAAGCACATGGTGGCAAGTATTAATTACTTCAAATTCAATTTGCTTTGCTTGATTGACCAACAAGGTCACAGTACTCTGTGGCTTTGTATTTGAAAGAGGGCAAAGAAACCTCAAAGAAACTTCTCAAAGAGATGCAACTTTGCTTTGCCCAAATATCCTGCAGTCATCAAAACTTTGTTCTTTCCAGAATTACGCCTACAAACAATCTTTGCTAGAATAATTACAGAAAATGGGCAGTGGAATTTGAAACAAAGCAAAAAAAAAATTCCCTTCCTTTCCTTCACTGACCCCCTTCCTGTCATCATCTTCCACACCAATTCAGGATCTCACAGCACAGAAACAGGTACATTTTGATGGGAAAATTATGAAGCTGAGGAGTAAAGTAGAACAAAAGGAACAGCTGTTGCCAGTCAGGGCTGGAGAAGAGAATCGGAATTAACATGGAATTCGTAAATTTAGCAAATCTATTCTGAGAATTCGGAATGATGAATCATTCCCCGCCTCCCTAACTTCCGATACGCCTTGAGGGAAAGTTCATTTGGCTTAACCCTGGCCCTCCATTGTTTTTTAGCCAAAAAAAAATCCCACAAGTGCTGTGCTTCCAAACATGAGGCCCTGGACTACAGGCCTAAATACATATCCTAAGCTGTTGCTTTTACCTTTCCGTCCTTTTTATTGATGAGTCTCTTTTGCCTGTACTGTGCAGTTACCACACAGAGTCCCTGCCACGTCACTTTGGTTTTTTTATTGCCCTTAGAGATTTAACTTCCCAGGCCCTGGAAAAGACTTGCTAGGAACACTCATCAGGGAACTGGTAGGACCCACGACTGGTCCGGCTGAGCAGCCCAGTGCACCCAACTGGTGCTGAGCCAGAGCAGCCTCCACCACTGATGCTGGGAAATCCCAGCCCTCTGTGGAGAACAGCCTCGGAAAACAGAGAAGGATTAGATTTCACCCCTGAGAAGAAGTTCAGTTGCTGTTATCTGCCTCTCTTCTTTTACCCCATCTCATGTTTGGCTTGCCTACCCTCTACTTAGATTGATGTTTCCCTCGTTTTTATTACCCTACCCACATATTTTCCCCAAGCATTATTGGAGATGCCCTTTTCCTGCAAGCCCCATCCTCTGTAGTATCTCTCACTTTTCTATAGCTGCTCTTTTTAACCTTCTTTCTCCTCCTTTCTCTCTAACCCTTTTTTTATGCTTTTGCCTTCTCTCCTAGCACTTCTCTGCCCTCTAACCTACCACTTTCTACTCAAAAAGGAAACCACAAATCAATAGCCTGCACTGTGGAATTGCTGTCTTTTTCACTTTATTTAAATTCTGCCCTCATAAGAATCAATTCAAAACTCCACTATCTCAGGCAGAAGGGAGAAAAAGTGCATGCAAGCATTTTCTTCACATACAGTGGCCCACATAGAGCTGTGGTGCCTGTACACATCCAGACACACACAGCCCAGTGGTACTTGAATATAAGTGGTGTGTCAAAAATCACACTGTCATCTCTCTTGAGGTTTTGGTCTTCTTTCAGTGTCAAGGGAGCAAGTAGAAAGGAAAACTAAATTTTTGCTGTTCCTGTTTCACATTTTGTGCTCCTCAGAGCAGGCAATTTCCCCAACAGAACACTGTGTCAGGTGACAGAAATTATAATTTGTCACACAGCAATATTGAATTAAATTATCCCGCAAAACTACCAGAAAGTCAGGCTCTCAACATATTACTCAAATCCTCATCAATAGACACGTTTGGCCACAGCAATGGCAGGTAGAGCTTTTACTTTGATCAGGGAAAGGATTTTCTCCCTGTGGGGGCCCAGAGTGCTGCTCCAGCTGGAGGATGCGGCAGCAGCTCAGCAGTGGAGGCCAGCAGCCGGACAGGAGCCCCATCCTAGTCCCTGCAGCACGTCCCTGACTACCACCCAAAATACAGCCCAGGTAGTGCTGATTCAACCACCAGTCATAAAATCAGTGAGAAGTTTGGCTAAAAATGTCAGTGCCTGTGACGGCAGTCAGGAATGAACAGATTTATGATCGTAATGCATTAGGCAACCAGTGAAGACATCCCACCTATTTTTAGTGAAAGAAGGAGCCCACAACACCTGGGGTCCAGTTGAGGCTCTTCAGACAAGTGCCAGATCTAGGTGGGACTAATCTGGCTCCTTGACCTTGCAACAGGGTAAGTATGAGTCAGTGTGTTAGCAAAGGACAAGACTTGCTTCATTGGAGAAAATATTTCCATCTTCAGGAGAAATTCATGCTCTTAAGTTACAATTTCCCATGGCAGAAGTCTCTGTGATCCTGAAGCCCAGGTGCATCTGGCATAATTATTTGGTACACTGTTAGAAAGGCATCCAGTTGCTCTTTGATGCTCAGGCTCAATTCTAGTTGGTCCTTTGATGGCAAATGAGAGGCATAAATCAATGGCAGCTGATCAGTAATTATACAAAATTACAGTATGCTTTTGTGGTGTTTTTGAAAGAAAGTGTCATTTTGCTACTCAGCCTGACTAATTTCTGGCTCATATTGAATCACTGTGCCATGTTTGTAACTCATTAAAGCCACGCTCACACATCTCTCACCACAGCTTGGCTTCTGTAACGACAAGGGGGTGAAATGATGCCTTCTCCAGGCTTCTGTGAACTGCCTTGAGGGGACAGGGCTTTCTCAGGAAAAGCCAGCCCTGCAGGCTGGGCTGACAGCTCACAGCTCACCCTGCAAGTGAAGCCAGGTCCCTTTCTCAGACTCTCAAATTGCCACGCCAGGGTCAGGCTTGGGGAAGGACACAGAGGCTTTAAAGCCTCCTTGGACTGTTCAGTGCCTGTGTTGCACACACAAATCTTTGCACTACATAAAATGTTCCTACAGCCAAAATCCATTTCATTACTTTTTGGTTGGTTGGTTGGTTGGAAAGGTTTTTTTGTCAGTCTGTGCTGAACTAAGGATTACTTACAACATATCTGTACTTATTTCCACTTTGAAAAAACTGACTTGGGCCTGATTTTTTTCTGTTTGCTTCTATTCTGTTTCAACATCCTGGGAAATTTTACTGGATATTTAGAAAACATAATTGAAAATAACCAACCCCACAAAATGGTGTTATCTCTTCTGGAATATCAGATCAACACACAAGGAAATGAGAGGATCCCTTCCTATGTAAACCTAATGTTCCCCATTGCCTCTTTTATGCTGGTTTCATGCATACCTCTACATTATTTTCAGCAAAAGTGGTTACTGGGATCCAGATCAAAAGTCTTTGTCACAGAAACCCAAGTAAAATACATTGGGGAACATTGTTTTGCCTCCTCCTTTGTTTCAAAAGAGTCTAACGATCCTTTCTCAGAATAAAGCTTTAAATCTGAGTTCACTTTTGGACTTACAAGCCTGTTTTATTTTCTCAAGTACCAAATGTCTAACTTTGGGTGAGATCATTGTCATCTTTGCTAAGCAGGATCATCAGGCCCCCAAACGGATTTAGGATCTTAACTTCAGTTAATCTGCCTGACAAGTTTGAAATCAATCTGCCATCTGGTACCCAAATATATCTAGAGAATAAAAAACCCTTTGGCTATGAGCAAAGAGAGAAACAATAGGTCTGTAACCCTTCCTTCCCCTCCTTCTACCATGAATACATACAGAATATTTGGGGGTTTTTTATTTTAGTATTTGTGTTTTGATGAACCAGAAGCAATAGGAGTCATATGTCACTTTGAGAGGTCAAGCAGAGGGAAATGATTTGATTTTTTTTTTTTACTTTAATGAGAAAGTTCAACAATCATGACTTTTTTTCTGCAGTTTTTTGTGAGTTTTACCAATTTATTTAAGGAAAAGCATGCTAGGCTGTCTTACATCCAGGTTATGCTTATATTTGGACAATTCTGAGCATGTTGGTGATTATTAACAACCTCTAACTTTAGGCAATTTAGCATCCAGCTTAAATGACCAATCTAGCTAGGATCCCTGCAGGGTTTAATGGGAAGAAAGTCACACCCCTCCAGATGCCAATTCACTGACAGCACCCAACCTTCATATCCTTAACTCTCTCAGAAGACTTTTTTTCTTTGCAAACTCTTTTTGAAGGCTAGGCTCCAACAACTTGCCAAAATTTCAGCCTCTGACAGCAAAATGATTAGATAAGTTCTTGCACAGTTCATTGGGAAATAACCACAGAACACCAGAGATCTGCAGTAAAAATACTCCTGCTGCACACATTACTCTGATTTCCAGAGCACATCTTTAAATATAAACCAGCATTTCTGAAGTAACATTGTGGGTGCTGTCCCCAAGATATTCTTCCATCAATTAGGACACATGATCATAAATTAAATGAAGCATGCTCCATGGCAACCATAATGAACAACATCACTTCAAATGCTGCCAAAATGGCAACATCTCAAATTTAATATTGCAATACGTTGTCTGTTAATTAAAGAGCAAGGGCTAGTTTCAAAGAGGAACTACTAAGGTTTTAAAAATATGCCAGAGATAATGTATTTCATGCATTGCTAATTATGCAGACATTTTTAAAAACAAGCCAGAATTAATTACATATCAGATCCACCCCCAGAATAAGGGAATAATTGAATTTCTTACAAAATTATGGCACAATGAGAGGCCTTGCACGGCCTGCACACCCTGTGCTGCACTGCACACCGTGTTGGAAATGGGCTGCCAT
Organism: Atrichornis clamosus; assembly: GCA_013400975.1. Taxonomy (NCBI): domain Eukaryota; kingdom Metazoa; phylum Chordata; class Aves; order Passeriformes; family Menuridae; genus Atrichornis; species Atrichornis clamosus. The sequence continues at coordinate 270,507 of WBMZ01006804.1, read as the reverse complement.
GCTGCACTCGACTCTGTGCAAAGGCTGCTGCCAATTAACACTGCTAATACATGTTAATTTAAGATTTCCCTTTTCCAACTAATTGATATCTGATTAAACGCAAAATAAGGTTTTTTAAAGTGTTCATTAAGTAGCTCAAATTTCCTCACAAGTTTCATGTTTTATATGAGGCCATGATCACAAAATATGTAGCTCATGTAATTTCCAAATCATTATAGAGTAATTGGACTTATCAGTTACATGCTAATTAAACTTCAACTGAATGCTCTTTCTGCAATCAGTTGACATCAGAGAGATGCATGGTACCCAACTCACTATGGTAAAAAGGAATAGCAGAGGCACTTCAAATGGAGCGTGGCAGATGGAGCAGGAAAGCAGGTTCTACTCTGTGATGGGAGCAGCACCTGCAGCTCTCAGAGCTACAGAGGGCTCAAAAACCCACCAAAGCACCCAGAGCAAACAGACACTGGGCAGGCTTCAAAAGGGTTCCCAAGGTCTGGGTTTACACAGGAATTTCACCTGCCCTGTGCTCTGTTCTGCCATTATCACATTGCCACTGATGTCAAACCCAACTGGGTTTGTGTCTGCTTTAGGGCTTCCACAATCCAGCAAAGCTCAGGGTGACCCAAGAACACCAGGTACACTCACTGACAGATTGTGCCCACGGGGCAAACTTTTTTTAGAGATTAAACTGGCTGCTGGTCTGCATTCTGCTCCTGCCACACAATAGTTAAGAAATTGTGATTTCCACAGGAAATAAATTATCCATGAAGAAAAGAAACAAGGGAAGAAAAATTGATACATCCCAAATTTGGATTTGTCTCCTCACCTAGTGAAAAGTGTTCCTCACCTGCATGATAAAAACAGAAAGATTTTGGTGGCATTACATGATTATGATGAAATCAGACTTAATGTCCTCTCCGAGGTTCACTGGCTTTTGAAGGAATAGCCTGATTGGATGAGAGAATTTGGGGAACACAGAGTGATGACAATTGTAATTATTCCTAGTAATTAATAGGAAGGAGATAAAAAATACAAGAAAACATCAGGTGCTTTAATGTTTTTTCCAATCTTGCTATCTGCTAGCACTTCTTTTCTCTGGGAATGTACTTAGTTTTGCTTCTCTCTGCTGGATTTGGTTTTGGTGGCTGGGGTCAAGAAAAATAAATTGTCTTTCAGGGAAAGGGGAGAGAAATGAAAAAGGAATGTAAACAAGCTTCCCTGTTGGTGCTTTCAGGGAGTTGGGCCTTTACTCGTCTTCCTTGAAGGAGAGAAATCCTGCCGAGCTGCACGGGAGGTACTCCTGAATGAAAATTGTGGGGTTTCATCTTAAAGCATGTCAAACGGGCTGGAGCAGAGCTCTGCTGTGTCCCAGCTGCACAGCTGTGGGGAATGCTGCTGCTCCCCCAGCCCACAGATCCGCCAAAGCCCAGTCTGGGAGCATCGTGCTGTGAACCCACAGCACATCTTCTGTTCCTCTCTGCGGGAGCCTGCACCAAAACGAGCAGCAGGACCCAAGGGAACACACGAGTTTCAAACCCACAGGGACCAAGCCAGTTCCCAGAGAGGTTTTCTTTGGTTGTGATTTTTTTTGTTTAGTTTTAAAAGAGCAAGGGTTTCTGCAAATGAATACCGTGTAGATACTGATTTCTCAAGCTGATATTCCTGTAGTGCTAATTTACAAGCATTTTCCTGGTTCCAAGTTGAAAGCCAAGCACGAGGTTTTTATTTTTTTAATGAAAGCCTGAGAATTAGTAGGAAGACCTAGAAGAGATGTCAAAGTCAATTACTAATGTGAGGCTCTAAAAGTGCAATTAAGCATGGATGAGTATTTGCACTTATTGCAAACAAAGCACCTTAAACCAGTTAACCTTTCTGCTGAAGAGAAAGAGAATTCCTATGACCTATGTGAACAAATCCTTTAAAAAAATAGTCTCTTTCATTTAAAAAAAAAAAAAGAAAAATAATTCTAAACCATGCCTACAATTATCATCAGCTTCCAGCACAAGGAAGATAATTATTTGCCTGTAAGCTAAAAAGTCAAGAGTTTTATAGTGTTGAGCCTTTCAGTGCTGTAAGAGCGACTGCCCTCCCTTACTTCGGGTTTAAAACATTTCTCCAGACTTCCTGCCTCCAGAACAACATGCCTAAAGAGGTTTTCTAAAGGCAGCAAGGTTCCAGGGTGGTGGCATCTCTTTGAAAGAAACGAGTGGAGACTCACCTGTGTTTTGGTGCTGCTTTGCCCCTCGGTGGCCTTTGGATGTTGTCGCCTTGGGCAGTCCCTGTGCCCAGCCTGGGAGTTGACCAAAACTCATCTTCAAGTGTTAGAGAAGGTCAGGGGAAATCTGCTCCCACCCTTCCCTTTCCTCACAGCACTGGCTGCAGGACCAAGGCTATGGAAATCTAGGGAGTTCCTGGGTTGTGATTGCATCAGGCTTCTTAAAATTAACGTTTATCTCCCTGACATGCACACCACTGCTCTAGGAACTCCTCTCCATTTGTTTATGTGTTGAAGTGGAAAAGAGGATTAGAGCTGACATACACCTTGCTACGTGATTACCACTGATTTGGGTGGCAAATCTGCAAGAAGCTACAAAACCTGATAGAATCATATATCACTATTATTATACATGTGTTGGGGGGTTTTTTAATCTCAAAATTATTTCCTTTATGGCACACTGATTTTATTTCTGTATTGAATTCCATTTAATTTTCCCTTGTTTTAATCTTGCAGGAGCTTTTAAATCACTGAGAAGCTCCAAGAATGTCATCTGCTTACAGGTGCTGCATGCAATAAGATGTATTGCTGCTATTATTGCCATTATTAGGGGTGTATATTATGGTGGGAATGTCACTTGATGTGTCTTATGGGAACAAAAAAGCAAAATGAAACCAAGTCTTTTCTCTATCTGGCACTTTGCCATTTCACTATTTCTTTTCATATAACTATTCATTCTTTTCAATAATTGATTGTTTTCATTTGGAGGAGGGGAAGTCGACACCCCCAGTAACACTGTTATCTTGGAGGGTTCCTTCAGGAGGAATGTGACTCATTTCAAGCCAGCTGGGAACTGGCTAAGCAGGAAGGGGCAAATATTTTAATTTTGAGCTGTCCAAATCAGTATTTCCTTGGCCTTCTCTACATGTGCAGCAGACTTACTTCCTCAGGCAACCTTTTCCACTTTTGTAATTTGCAATTAAACACAACTGCAACTCTCCTTATCATATAAGAACAGAGGAACTTTGCAACATCCCATAAAGAGAAGATTGACTGGCAATAGAAGGTTTTCCTGACAAAATTTAATTTTCAATTGTCAAACAATTGGGACATAAATTCTGTTCTACATTTCAGCTTTTATACAGCTCAGGTTGTTCACCATTCACAGAAGTTTAAAACAGGTAAAATACACTACTGTAGTCAAGGTAATAAACCCTGTAGAACCATTTAATTGAATATTTTTTCTTTTCTTTCCTCCTGAGGGCCATTTTGCAGCTTTCTGTGAATAACAGGATACCATACAAACATACATTTAAAATCACCACTGCTTTATACAATTGCATGCTGTTTCTACCGTTATTTAATAAATTGTTCTGTCTAATATAAATTGCCCTGCATTCACCTAACTTCATTTTCACTTGATACTGTGTGACTCAGAAATCTGGTTTTGCTAGAATTTTCTACCATGAATTAGTTCATAGTTTTCTAGCATGAATTTGGGATGAATGTATGTAATTTTGAGTTGTCCAGCTTTTTAAGGCAGTCGATATGGGCACAAGCAGCAGCACTGGATTCTCATTCCAGTCCGTGAGGGCTATTTCTCTCTACTCTTACTGATGTGCTTCCTATGACAATTACACTTCCTTTACCCTTCGCTACACAGCGTATAAAACTGACAAAAATCACCACAGGATTTAAATTAAATCTGCTTGCCAATGTTTCACCTCCAATTGAATGCAGCTTTTAACAAATTACCTTGAGTCCAGGAGAGGTTCCATCATGATTCGCCCTGGAACATCTTGAGTGCTGGGGTATGCCAACAGAAATATTTTCAGCAATGCTCTCCATTAAGATGCAGCTACATGGCTGCAGTTTTGAACAAACGGTAGGACAATTTGGTGTCAAAAGGAAGCATTTTCCCTCCTCGACTGGCTTGGCACCGTTGGACTTCATTATGAGGAGCAAAACACAGGAGTGTGCAGGCAGGTGCACAGCAGATTAAGGACTCCAAAACAAGGCAGAGCGTCACTGTTAACAGAACAGAGACAGAAGAAGACCATCCATCCAGAGCCATGGAAATGATTTGAGGCGAGCATTCATTTAAAAAAAAAAGAAACTAATGAAAAAAAAATAATTAATGAAAATACTAGCAATTCACAGTGTGAGAGCTGCCTCCAAAAATTAGGGAATTGCCAAAATACATAATGTGATTTCTGCCTGATGTCTCCCACAAGCCTGTGGGAATGTTTAAAAAGAAATTGTGTCTTGAATTGGCAAAGCAACAGCTCCATTTCTCAGCTTAAAACAAAAATTAAGAATTTGGCTATTGTTACTTAATGCTTAAAAACTGATTTCTTGATGCTAAATATGTATTCAGAGGCTTAATTCCCACTGAAATCAAACCACCAAAGTTCATCTCACTGTCAACTTCTGGTTCTGGAAGTGCAAAAAAAGCACTTTTGGAAATGTACGGATAGACTCTTAAAAAGGGTCACAAATTACCTAGAAAAAAAATTAAGCTTGTTCTTATAAGTGAGGTTCATCTGAGGCCTTAAAGAGTGAAGCAGGAGAGGACATGGAAACATTTAGGATGTGGAATAATGACTAAGGCAAGCATTGCCTGTTCCCCAGCATCTGGAGCAGCAGTGCCAAGGGAGCCTGGAGGACCCTGGCCATTCTCCATGGGAGGGAGTCACACCGTGGCTGCACTTGGTGCACGTGCGAGGCAGTGTGGGAGAGCCTTCCTCCAAACCATCCGTGCCAGCACAAGTCAAAACATCCATTGAGACCTTTACGGCCTAAAAATTGCCACTAGAAAAAGCCCTTCCTGTTCAGTAACAGATATGGGTACTGAAGTCACACCTGGATATTTCAGGAATAGCAGGAATCAGGGTGCTGTCTTGACACTTGGAACTATCTCCACCAGGCCCCTAAGCAACAAGTACCACTAACTGGACTGGACACAACTGGACAAAAAATATCTTCCTTCCAGCCCACTGGGGTGAGCACAAACCCAGAGCATTTCTCTGAGGTTAGTGGGATACTACAGAGCCAACAATCAGCAGTTTTTCAGCTGAAATTGTTCCCCTACATGTAAAGGAAAGAGAAATCATTGCTCATGCAGGGCACAAGGGCAAAGAGCAAACCAGGAAGGATTCTGCTGCCCAGGGTAACATGAACAATAAGGTACTGATGATGTTCAGTGCTGTGTTTATTTTCCCACTGTGAAGTGATGCTTACCCATGAAGAATTGCCTTTCTCTAAATAAAGCACCTTTCAAACAAGCTCATTACAAAACCAGAGCACTCCTGACAGTCAAGTTGGTGTGTGAGACAATGGCAAATTATTCATCATGAATAAATTACCAGATGAACACACTCTCCCTTTTTTCTGAGATGTACTACTGGAGTACTTGAGGCTGTGGGTGGGAAAAGGGCCTCAGCAAGGGACTGTATAAAAACTACAAACAGTGAAAGGTAACAAATGCCCAGCCCCACTAAACCTATCAACTGAATTTACCACAAAAACCACATCAGGAAGGGAACTACAAGATGAAGAATACTTTTGGTTAAGTCAGTGACTAAAATCAAAACTAGATTCATGTCTCCTGGAAACTGCTAGACTAACAGTACCTGTTAGAAGCAAATTAGGGATGGTAAGAGAAGGAGGTGAGCAAAGAATGCAGGGATGACTTATGCTAGTATTTGAGGACCCCTGGTGAAGAAAAAATCAGGTCACAGCTAGATTATACTGACTATCTGATTTTTATCCTCTAGATTTTTTTGCAAATTCCAGCAGGGTATGGCTCAGAGGCGTATGAGATTTTTTCTATTGCCTCCATTTTACTGAAATGGTCTAAATAAAAAGGAAGAAAAGTGAAAAGGGTGCAATCACTGGATAACAATGTAATAGTAGCTGATAGCATAAGGAAAATTATGGCTGATACACCAGCCTTCAATAGGGACAAAAATGCAGTAGCAGAAAACATGTGAACAGCAGCAAATAAAACCAGGGTTGCACACATGCCCTGAGGCTGGCTTTCAAGCAATTTTCTCTATATCCACAGCATTTGGCTTGCTGGTGCTGAGTTTTTCGGTTTCTATTTGTTTTCCTTAAACGAGCAATTAGTCAAATCTGAGTAAATGAAGCTTGCTTAGTCATCCAAGGTCTGTAAAACTTTGCCAGAAGTCAGCATCTTTGCAACCTTTGAAAATGAGGGAGTCTGGCGTGACAGGCTGTGCTGACTGGCCTCTTCCATCATCTGAAATCCCATTTATCAGCTCATTTCAGGCATCTTTTGAAATGCAGGAGAGACGAAGAGGGAAGACTTTGTCCTGTCAGGGTAGTTCATATCAGTTCCTTTAGACTAAAGATTGAGAGACTTAATCATCTCAAGTAGAGATGACAGTGAAATATCAGACTCTCGAATCAGTAATGATCAAGGGGGATAGATTTAGAGTACGCCTGAGAAGGGCTCTTTGCTCTCTGTATGGCAATTTGGAATCAGGGTTAAGTCCGCAGGGATTTATCACACATCTGGGACAAAAACTGAAAGTGCTGCTCTGATCAAGAGGATTTTGATGGCCTTGAACACTTTCAGGGGGAAAAGAAAAAAACAACATTTCCTCCTTTAAGCTCCAAGTGCAGACAGACTGAGAGGTGCTGGGGAGGGCACGTTTCGATGTGAAAAGGCAAATGTGGTGTCCTGCACACAACAGCTCTTGGCATGGAAAGGAATCTCCCAGGGAGGGAAGGAAACCCACACCTAATAGACCTCACAAACATGTAGCAATTAGAGTGCCAGCAAAACTTAATTTCCTTGACTGAGTTATAAAAGCAGCACAGAAGAATCTTTTGACACACGCGCTCTCATCTAAGGCAGAGGCTTAAGTATGTCTTGATAGCTAAGCCAAAGTGAGCATTAAACATTTTAATTCATATTTTCATTCATATTAAAAAAAAAAACCCCAAAACTTTTTTAGAGGAAAATGAAGAATTAAACAATTCCTCCAACCTCTATTACTCTGTCTTCTTTCAGATGTTGATAACATGAACACTTGCTATTTCATTTGGCACATGTGACTGAACAATCAGTTGCCAAAAAGAAAGGCATGGACTTCTACACAGGAATTAAGAATTGAGGTCTCAGACTGAAGGTTATAGCAGATTCCTATTTTTAGTGCATTATTCATGGAAATGTACAACCAAGACACATGTATTATAGGATTACATGCTACATCCTCTCTCCTGGGGAGGCAGAGTCTGACCTAAAGTTGGTGTCATAGCCACCTCCTCCTTTCCATTCCACTCTCCAGTCTCTCCATGCCTCCATCTGTTTTGAGGCCATATAATAAATCACTTTTTGTAGTGTCTCTTCTTGCATAAATCCTTTTACAAACTGAAATGCATCTTAAGCAATCAATTAGCTGAAGTGAATTAGCCATGGGGGCTTACACCTACCTTCTGCATTTACTCCTCCCTTCTCCCCTTATCCCCTAACTCCTCATGAGACCAGTGTCTCCCTCCTGCTGTGCAATCACTCATCTCCTGGAACAGTTGTAGAAATCCTGTATCACAGGCCAGGATGATGTGGAATGTAGCCAAGGATTCGAGTTCTTTTCCATTCTGTGAGAAGGAGAACCTTTCTCCTTTGTGCTCCATCCTCAGTGTCCAGCAGTTCAAACACCTCCAGGTGAGAAGCTAACCTGCTTTGGGGTCAGATATCAAACCCGTACCAAGTAGTGAATGAACAAGAAAATAATTTTACTTTGAAGTACTGGGATATTTTCCTCCAAATCAAGGATGAGTTAGTACTTTGTGTTCTATGTACTAAGGGCCAGTGAATTCGTACAAAAATAAAGTTCCTTTTTCCTTCTGGCTTCTCCTTTATGACACACAATGCTAAAGCATCTCCCTTCTAGGATTCTCTCTCCCTGACTGGGATCATCTGTTCACTACCCAAAGAAGAAAGTTTTTGGTGGGAAAACATGCCTCTTGTCTCTTTTGTTATCCAGAGGTGTGGTGACTACAGCCTAATCATAGGTTGTTAAATATATTAACTATTACTGTAATGAACAGAAAATCAATGTACAATTTACATCTTCAAGAAAAACACGAGTCTGTGTCAATAGAGGTTTTTTCTTCATCTTTTTGGTTCTTCCTTTTCGGTTTTTTTTTCTTTTTTTTTTTTTTTCAGGGAATAGAAAGAAAACAAGCACGAGCTTCCAGCTTTACACTCAGAACAGTGCATTTTCCACCTCTCCTCTTTTACAGTTCTCTCAGCCTAAGAGTTTAGCGAGGTCTTACCTCACTACCAACACACTCTTTTCAATTACTTTGCAAAATAAAGTCTAAAACCTACAGACTTCTCAATTTTCGGTGACAAACATGTCCATTTCTAGGTTCAGATATCTAAATGGGATTTACCTAACACTGCCAGACATATATTAGGAGCTACAGTTCCCACAGTAGCTAATTTATTGGTTATGTGTCATCCATACAGGCTATGCCATCCACAGATGGGTCAGGGCAAATTGAATTTAACCTGATTTTACACACAAGGAGATGTTTGTTGAAGAGGACTTTAGTTCCTAATCCAGTGGCTTTAGTTGCATACAGCAAGTACCTTTTTCCAGCATATTTTTGGCAAGTCTTTACTGCATGAGCCATTTCTGGAAACCCAGAGCATTTCTTATAGAAGCTGTTCTCTAAAAATTGCAAGGGCTAAGAGATGATGAGATACTACAGCCATTGTAAGGGACCTTTGGGAAAACACAAATCAAGCCTTTCTTCAATCCCCAGACACATATAACCATAAAATTCAGAAAACATTGTAAAATGCTACCCTGCCAACCGTGAACACCAAGTTAAGAGAGTTGTTTTTTTCCATAAGTCAGCTCCTTCAGATTCACTAGTTTTGACTTTTATTTATTTGTTTGTTATCCTGCAGCAGCTGGAAAACAGCATCGTAGTTAAAGCATTTTCTGGGGCAGCAGTACCAAAAATAATTAACTCAGCAAAGCAGCGGAGAGGAGATGGATAGTGGCTCATTCTGCCCTTCTGCTCAGCCCCCTCCAAGGCTGCAGCACTACACTGGCCTGTTCTCCAGCTGCAGGCTTCTGCAGATCTTCTGCGAGGTTTGGGAAATGACACGTGTTTTCTGAGAATTCACAGTGAAATCGTGGAAAGAAGGGATCTTATCCTGTCACCCTGTATCGTTCCAGGTTTGAAAACAGAGCACTTTCCTTCTGCCTCCAGAACAACAATATTTTCCTGATGCATCTTATATTTAAAATGCCCTCCCTAATCATAGCTTCTCGTAAAGAGTAGATCTCAAAAGTGCAATTGAAATGCATTGAGCCAACCATGCTCGAAATTCTGATACAAGCAGAGTGTAGAGCTGGTTAATAAATAACTTCTAACCTCTCACCAAGCCACAGGAAACTACTGAAATGCAGGTGAACACGTTCCTGGTTTTCTCCCAACTCACTGGACACTCCACCCTGGAAACACAGAGCAGTCTCCCAGACTCCAGACTAAGAAGAGCATGAGCAGCTGGCTCCAGAACTGGTGAAGTTGCTCTGGTAGATCCAGTCTGGACTACAGGATTGGCATGTCTCTGCTTAAAAAACCCAGAAAACATAACTTGCAGCAAAGGTGCTTTGAGAAGGCAAATGTTTTCATTTTCTGAGATCTGGTCCCAGATATCTCAGTGTTATTTGTTCTATTCAATTAAAAATCATTGCTGAATACACCATGGAATGCAGATGAAGGACAGAGGTTTGTTCACAAGGGTGAGTTACTTTCTTGCATTAAGTGATATTACACTAAACAATAAAATCTTTAACCCCTACTTTCTCAGTATATTACCTTCAATTATTTGATTTTAACTTCTGAATCACAAGTCTAAAGGAATTACCATCCCAGCACAGTGCAGGGCTCTAACCCAGCATCTCATTTCTAGCAGCAGCAAGAAACAGAGGAGGATGCAATAATTCAGGCACAAGCTCTTCTGAGCTTTTCCTCCAGAGGTTTCCACTGAGCCCTCAGAGCTGTGGAGGGATCTGCCTGAAGCCCAGTAATTTAGAACCCTGCCTACACACAGTTTTCATTGCATCTTGAATATTTTTATTTGTATCTATTCACTGTTCATGTCAAAAGTTCTTGAACTCTTTCTTGGTTTTTAGACTTGTGATGAGGACTTTTGAATATCAAAAAAGGCTCAGAAATTTAGACACTTCTAGAGATTTTGGCAGGCCCAGTAAATCTGAGAAAGAAAATTTGTATTTTATATTTCCTTTTTCCTTTTCCTCCTCTTTACTGAGGAAGGAATAAAGAGGATGAAGCAAAAAGATTTCTTGTTGGAGCTTCCTTTGAGGTAGCCAATTCAAACATTTGCAGGGAAATTGAAAAGTTCACTTTAAAACAGTTTGCTACAGCAGCGCGCCCTCCTTTTCCATCAAGTAGGGAATCTGGAAATGCGAGCACATAAAATGCTTTAGTGAAGCTTTCAGAAGTTAGCAGGGGTCTTGTGGTGAGAAACAAACAGTTTCTGATGCTGTTTGAAGTCTCACTGGAAAGCAGTGCTGCCTTTGCAGGGCAGACAAGGCTTCCAGAGCGCCTGCGTTAGCAAGAGCCTCGTGTGGGACACGGCCGTGCCTTCCACGAGCATCACTGGCAGAGAGGAAACAGAGCAGAGGGGCGCTGAGCCGCGGGAGAGGGCAAGGCAGCTAGGGAAGGGTGTCTTTGGGAGAAAGAGTGCACAAACACTGCGCTGTTAGGATGGAATATCTGCAACCTTCCTTCCTTCCAGCTCCCATCCAGATAAACATGCAAGGATCCACACTGTGCACGTCCTCACCACACCTGGAAATTGCTGTTGACGCTGGGAAAATGAGAAACCCAAGCCTGCAGACGCTGAGGGTTAAATTTTTCAAAAGGGTAAAATCACAGCAGGGAACTGGAGGCAGTCTCCTGAATCCTAAGCTCACTTTTGCTCCCCTCCAGTCAGTCATTTTGTGAGCTCTGATTTATTCCTATTAGAAAAACAAAACACAGCAAAAGAAGGCACAAACCAAGCATTCATCTCATATTGATCCAAATTCTTTCACTTAACTCATAATTTCAGTCCTTCAGAGAAAATGCATTTCTGTCCAGGCTTCAGCTAAATTGCTCCAAGAGACATATTCTAAACATATATTCTAAAAGTTGTCATATGCCTCCACGTCTTCTATTTGGAGAAAATGGAAAAAGCAAAAAAACTAATGGAAGAGGAGCTGAGTATTTCAGAAAATTGTATTCTGCTTCTGCAAACCCAAGGGAATTCAACGATTCAGCTAAAAATGGGCAGCATTTGTTTTTGGTGTTCTTCATTTGCAAGTCTCTGGAATATTTTGAGCTTTAATCATAACACTAAAAGGAGACACATATTCTGCATTGTGATTCACTGGATCACAAGGGCATCATCTACACTTGGACAACAGCTTTTTATGATGGAAATCTCTAACCAGGATCAACACCTAAAATATGTATGTGCTCTTAGGTGAGCAGGGAGCAACACCATAATTCCAGGCTAGGGTGTTCATTAATAGCCTCATGTTTTATTTCCTACATTATGTCATTATCAGAGAAAGGTGTTAACAACATCTGGGACTGTATAAATAGATTTACAGGCTGGGGGGGAGGCAACGCATCCAGCACCATTAATGGCATTTTTAAAAGCAACCCATGTAGTAAATGTCTGCAGTAAACTAAAGATTATCTAGATTAACAATCTTCTACGCTGGAATTTTCCTCCCTTTTTTTTTTTGTTAATTACTGAAATGCCTGAGTAATCTCTTCACTGAGTTTTTAATTTCATGGATAACTCAAGCGTATACAAATAGTAAATACTGATAGGTTCAGTATGTAAAAACAAAGAGAATGGGAAAAACATGAATTTAGTTATCAAATCCTAAAAGCAAATAAAGAAAAAAAAACCCTGTGGAGACCTCCAAGCTGCCCTGATGAAGTCCTTGAAAAAATTAAAAAAAGATGATACAGATAAAGAATAGTCTAATTCTTTGGATTATGTTAACTGAAACATGATTCCCTGTCTGACTCTGAAATAGAACATTAATTTCTCTAATAAAATGATGGAAATAAACTGAAACAATATTACAGTTAATGACATTTTCTCCAAACATACAGGTACATTTCCTTATTTTCTGGGGTTTTTTTTCATTCCTAGGAAGAACACAAGCTTTCTTCAAAGTAAATCAAAACTGCCTGTTCCTTTGAGTGATTGGGAAGTGGGGATACAAGAGAGAGATGAAGAATATCCTGGTCGTACTCAATACTCCATACTCAATACTCAATTCAAAGTTTACTGGAAGATGATTTCCAGTGCTCCTCACTTACAGGAACTACTCTAAGAGAAAAGAATTTATGGTGAGCAAGTTGATTTTATTGGATTCTTTTCCAGTGCATTACACTGTAATAGAACTCTCATTCTTTTACAGAGAAACTCGTGTCCTGGGCTCTGTTTCAAAAGGGGGTTGTGCTTTTTTTCCCAATAATTAAATTGTGTACAGAAGGCAGTCACCTAAATTCCACACTATTAATTTTATGCAAAACAGAACCCTATCGATCTCTTGCACCTTCCCAGCCTTCAGCTGGAGTAACACACATCCCATCAAGGATATAAAACAGACTTTTCCTATAACTGGAAGTCTAGTGAATGGTATGTGATGTTTGAGCCTACAATAAGTCCATACATTAGAAAGACCAAGAAGAAAACAAGAATGGGGCAGTTTACTGCAGATCTTACACTTCCAGCTATAGGGTTTACTCAGTAATCTACTTGGGAATTCACCCTGGAATGTTTCTTTTTACTCAGTCTATGCAATTCCCACAAAATGTTGAGAGGTTCCAACACTGCTAAACATATGTTTTTGTTCTTTTTCCTTGCATGGAAATTTTAATGAGCTCTGGACCTCTTTTCTCTCTCTCTCCATGTTCTGTTGTCACTGCCACTGGAATGAGGTGCCACTGCACGGGTGGCCAGGTGAGGAAGGTATGGGATGCTCCAGGATGGGAAGAAATGAGCACACTGGCTCCAGTGGTCCCCCAAGTCTCCACGAGATGCAAATCCTGCTGTGACCTCCCCTTTGGGTCTGGCCCTCACCCTGTGACCTGCCAAGGCCATGAACAGAGCAGTGCAAGGAAGCCCGATTGCTCTGCCTCCCCTGCAGAGGCTCCTGTGTGAGCTCAGTAAAGTCCACTCAAGTCGAGGGAAATATTTCAATTATTTGAAGTGGGCTGTAGATTGGAGTTATAATTGAAGTTTCGTTTCTCAGAGTTATTGCAACTTGAGTGCTGATCCATTGCAGCAATCAACACAGTGCCCTCACTAACTGCAATTATTTAAAACTATTGAAAAGCAACACCCTATGGAAGCAATTTCTTTTCTCTTTTAGGACATCATTTATTTGTAAATCATCCAGGGTGGGTCTTTGTGTTGCACACATTACAAATGAGTTCTGCTTCTCATAGTGCAGTCATCTGATAGCTATTCAAATTGGAAAATAAAACTGTGAGGTTATAAGAACTACTCTAATTGTCCCCTTCCTTTTCCCTAACCCAAACACATGTGATCAGTAAAGAATAATGAAGAAAATTTTCTAAGACACATCTTTTTCTTCTAAGAAAAGCACAAGGTATTTGTTCAGTGGCACCCAAATTCCAGGAGAGGCTACACAAGCTTCACAAGAGATTACCTTTCCAGCCAGAGCTGCTAGGCAAAAAAATTGCCAGATCAGATTTTAGGTACTTCAAATGGAAAACCTTCAGAGACTGTCCAATCTGTGCAGCAATTCAGATATGATGCCATGAACAGATCAACTTTCTAATGGAGAAGACGGGGGGCATTTCCTATATATACACACACAGATCTGATTGAAACAGTGTATTAAGTCACATGATCCTTTACAGGAATATTTAAGGATGAAGACAGCTCATCTGCCATGAAATAACCTGTCAGTTGGATGGGACGTGTCATCAGGGTCAAGTAAAAGCAATTTTTTCACCAATCTCAGGTTAAAACACAGGAAGCAGAGTTTTTGTTTTAGTTTTGAGTTGATTTTTTGTTTTATGCTTTTTTAAGGGCAGCTATAAAAAGTCTAGACACACATAGTCTCCCTGGAATACCTGATGATAGAGCAAGGACTGGATGTGCAATCCTATGTTTGACACTGTCTTTGAAAAAGAGTTGGTTTTTTTCCTCATGGGCTGATTAGAGTGATACCATCATACTTCAAATCCAATCTGTGCGATCAGCGTCAGCAGAAAGATTTGTTTACCTTATCAAAATCTATTTAGGCTACCCAGCAGTGACTCAACAACAATGCACAAAAATATTCAGAGGGAGAAGATTTCAAGTGGTAAATGACTCCTCAGTATATCATAAAAGCACAATAACAACCACTGGATGAAAGATAAAGCCTGACTCATTCAAATTAAAGCATGGTACTAATTATTTAATGACTGCAAGGGAAACTGTTGGCACAGGCTGGCTTGGGAGTTTGTAGCAATCACCTCTATAGAGATTAACAAGGACTGATCGGACCTACATCCAGCAGCAATTTTTCAGGAGGAGCAGTTGCTGCCCTGGGGCAAGAACAAGACCTGTGCCACCTTCCTGACTTCCCTCCCAGCCCTCCTTTCCGTTTTGAAACAGCAGAGAAAGCTGTAGGACTCCCAGGGTTGGGTATGGCCAGCAGAATGCAGAAACTCAACACAACATGTCTGCTCACCTCAAAATCCACAGAATTTGGATAACTGGAATAAGATCAGTGCTAGCCCCTTTGAACTCTGTAGTCAGCATGATTTGATAAATAACAGGAAAAAGACTAGGAAATGGGAAGAATGTTTCCCAGACATTGCATGATGCTTTTAGACAGTGGCAGCTGCAAGTCAAGGCCGGAGAATTGGTGCCCTTTGATTTCCTCTGCCTCCGGGCCTGGGGGAGCAACAACCGAAAGATGAATTTCAGGATTTGAGCTTGATCTTACAGCTCCTGTTCACCTCTGTAAAAAAAAATCAGAGTGATGAATGGAAAACATCTCCTCCCAGCTTGCCAAGCCCTGCTCAAAGCACACTCTGCTGTGGGGAAAGTGCTGAACAGTTTGCATGGAAACCCTGCATCTTCTGGCCAAAGAGAGCAGAACTTGAGGATTCTGTTGCTCATGACCTCTGTGAAGGGTACCTGGCTTCTATGTACAGCGACAATTCAGATATAAAGATAAGTTTCAGTAGTTCCAATTCTGACTCTTCAACTGTTCATGGCCAGGAAATACCACAGGCGTCTGCAGTCCTTGACGTTCCACCTTGACCTTCATTTGGCATGCCCAGTCACATACAGATCCTTTCACAGCAATCACTATAAATCCATTCCATTGGGAAAAGGAGGAATAAATCATGTAGCTTCATCTCTTCCCATTCAAATATTCATTTGCATTATTTATAGATAATGAGATAGCAGAGACTTCTTTCCTCCTCTCACTGTGCATACTGTCCTGTCAGAATTAATGCTGCTCCAGCTCTTCATTGATTGCATTGAATCCAAAGATCAACATTTCTCCTTTTAGTCTCCATTCTCTAGGGTGAAGGCTTGAATGCAGAAAATGAAAGAATCACTAGTCATAACCTTAGAATGGGATTAATTTCACCTGTATTTAAAATGCTGAGAAACCTTTTGCAGTGCTGGGAGTGAAATTACTGATCCTGATGAGACATTGGACAAAAGCACAGTTCAGAATGTTTTGTCTGCTTCAGTGTCCTGAGATTGGACACTCTGCTGTGTGATGAAAGCTCTGGGCTAAGCCAAAGTTTTAAAAAAATAATAGGAAAAAGGAAAAAACCCTGTGCCTGGAAAACCCAAAGAACAGCATTGAAAGCAGCCTTCAAATTTCTAGGCAGTGTCAAGAGTTGAGCCAAGGTATAGCACAACTGAGCTCACATTGATCACTAGTCCGATCTTTGCACCCTTGAGGAGTAACAAATTTTGAAATCTTCAAAATATCTGACCCCTGTGGAAGAAATGGAATTGAAAGTCAATCCCTGAAGGAAAACAAGAAAAACCCCAGAAACCCCTAGAAGTGATAAGTGAGGTTATTGAGCCAGTCTCTTACTTCAGGGAAAACAGACATAGAGAAAGTCCATCTGGTCAAATATTGCAAACCTGGAAATCTCGTTTGATGTCATGATTGTGTGCAGTCTGTTCAGATCCATGTGGCAGTGATCAGGTTGCCTGTTTAACATCCCATACTCCCAATTTTAATGCTCACTTCACCTCCTCTCCAGGTTCTTAACAGCAGTGGCTTTACCTCTTTCATAATGCACCACTCTCTCATCTCATGCTCCCTGTTTCAAAGCCCTACCTGGCTTCCAGCAATAATATTCCACAAGCAATAATGAGAGGTGGGCGAAACTCGTTTCTGGTATCATTTCTCATGCATAAGAAGTTAAATTGTGCTTTCAAGAACTATGTGTATCAGTAAAGACTCAAGTCACAGGAGCACCAGCCAAGAGGAAGCTGAAATGGGATGCTCAGGTGCAGAACTAAATTAATTTTAAAAAGGCTGAGCAAGTATTTTAGGGAAGAGTTTTATGAATTTATCCAGGCTCTACAAAGACTGTGAAGATTTGCAGTGGAATTCAGTTTGAAAATAATGAACTGAAATACCAGCCCTTCCTAAAGTGTTCTCCAAAAGCCACTTATCCAATGCTTCCTCCAGGCTCCTAACTTGTCTCCCAATAGCTGCAGGAAACATTCCTTATAAAAACCACATAAATGAACAAAATCCATGACTTGCAGAGATTAGGAATTACTTTTTTAAAGCCTTGCAACTCTCCATACTCGTTGCAAAGTATATGAAAAAATAACACTGCTAGCAATGACTCTGCTACTGCTCATGGAAAACATCTTTCCTGATCACTGACATGGCAGATATGCAGCTGACATCTGCTCAGCAGTTTGAGATTGCTTTGCTGACACATAAAATTGAGTTTCACTGTGAAATCAAGATGATATCATTGACTATTATAATAAGTTGTTAAAGCCCATGGTAATAATTTTCTGTCTTTTCCAATCAAATGGTTATCTTTTTACTCTCCTCTCTCCCTCCCAGCCACTAGTTCTGACTTTATCTTCTCAACAAAACACTCACAGCAAAAGCATTTCCGTTGTGTTTTTTGAACGCTGTTGCTTTCAATAAAACTAATTAACATCTTGCAGTAAATTAGTTCCCTGGGTCTCCTTAGATTTCAAAGGAAGCTAACCTATGCACAACAGGGTCTTCACTTTACTTTGAATGTGCTCATTAGTACCTTCTAATAAATGAGACTACTGGGTGGAGCTGCTCATCCCACCTCCCAGAAAGTGCTGCAGGAGGGGAGGGTGGAACTGGGACAGAAATTTGATTTAAGCATGCCCCATACCTGTGCTCCTTTTCCCCATTCAGCAACAACTAAAAAGCTGAGAAAGACTGAGGAAAAATAATGGAGAGGCTCAGAGCTCTGGGATGTTCCTGCTCAAAAACTGAGCTGAACTAGAGAGGCCCTGTGAAGAGGATGGAGTCCCCTGCACTGTGCCCCAAGGACCACCTGCCTTGAGGATGCTGGGTTTTACCCTCAAGGCCGTGGTGTCCTGGGCCAACATCTCTGACAGAGCAGAGAAGCAGCTGAGAGGAGAGCTGTTCTTACGTGTCAGCTACTCAAGGTTGATGTCGCCCGTCACCACATGGAAACTCGGAGGGGAACCAGCTAAGCTGCCTGTCAGCCAACACAGTCAGGCTTCAAACCTCTTTAGCCCTCCAGAAAGAGAGGAGCATTTGATGAGGCAAGATTTCTCATACTTAATTGTTCTTCAGCACAGTCACTACAGTCAGATTTCAGTAAAGAAAACGCCCCCACACAGCATTTCCAAAGGTGATCATCTTCTGCTTCTACAGATAACCCTGAGGTTACTTGGCAAGTTAATGCAACATTATTAACATCAGAAACACTCAAAGCATTCCCAGGTGAGGCAGAAGTGTGGGGACCCCTCAAGCTTCAGCAGCAAGGTTTACTGGATGGGGTTTGGCAATGGAAAGTAAAGGTCAGAGCCAGGTCAGTGTAGTGCAGGAAAACCAACTACAGTCTAATAAATTACTTTTTCTATAAGAGATTTGTGTAGCTCAAAAAACCTATTTGTAATTCTAACACTTAGGAGCTGTTCAGAAGAGGGGCAGGGAACATTTCTGAACAGCTTTAAAGAGTAAATAATAAAATAAATAAATAATTAATACCCCAAACAACAAAAACAACAAAACCAAACAAGCAAAGAAAAAAACCCAAAACAAAACCCAAAAACCTACTCCAATAAAATCTCACCAGTTTCTTTCATTCTTTGCTAGCCTTTTTACTACTCTCTCTATTTGGACCTAAAGGCTGTTCATAGCTGGATTTCTTATTTCTACAGGTTGTCCAACTCAAAGGAGACCCCTTAAAAAAGATCCCATCTCTAAACTCTCATTTGATAAAAAAGAATTTCTATCTTTCCTGCCTAAATGCCAGCACCAGCACTTCTTTCTCCTGAGAGCTCCACATACAATCCCTATTAAATTAAATCAGAAAAATGCTCACTCATTCCTTTTTAAAGTAGCAGATTACCCATAATCCTCTCCCCAGGAAGGCAAATTTTCTTTCCCTTAGAAAAAGGCTCAGTCAAGTCACATCTAAAAAGAGACCACTTACGGTCCTGCCATGCAGGATTAGAAAGTAAATAAAAGTAAACTCCAAGTAAATATGTCTCCTTTCATTTCCCCCCCAATGAAAACAAGTCCTGCAATCCTGCAACCACGTGGGTAACCAGTTCCAAAACTACATTTCCCAAGAGGCCTCTGGTCTCAGATCAAATTTCCACACTAAATTTCCTTCTCTAAAAGGCTTTGGGACCAACTAAACCTTTTTACAGATGATTTGGGAGGGCGGTGATGCCATTTTGTAGATTGTTATTATTACTTAGACAAGTAAAAGATGGCAAGTAAAAGTTGCTTCTTTTTTTTTTTAAGTACATATTTCTTGAGTTGATAATTTAGCCTTTAATTTTCATAGATTCTTATTCTCATTTACAAGAAGGTACTATTGAGTTGAAGCTTTACATTAGCATGACCAAAATTTTCAATTCTTCAGCCTTTAGTAGAAGAGGGTTTGAAATGTAGCAAAATTCACAGTTATGCTCTGGTACAAAGGAGTCAAGCAGCAAAAAATGCATTCCAAGGAGAAGATCTCCAAGCTGTTTACAAACAAATGTGTGTGCCTCTCTTGCCTCAGGCTGCTGATCAAATTATGGTCTGGGTTAGCTGAGGATTCAGAGGCTTGTGTATTTGTCAGAGTCTACTTGTAAATATAGTCAGCATCTGCATTTGAATAACCCTTGCAGATTCATTAAGTGCTCTAATGAAAGGAGGAAGAAAAGCAAAGCTAAATAGAGAAGCTTTTAATTAACATCACAGTATTGTCTTTTCCAATAAGGTATGCAAAAGAGCTTGTTTGTTTTTCAGTCCCAGTAATGTTTAGATTATGTCCACAATATCTTCTTTTTTTTTCAAGAGAGTGAAGGGAGAGATTTCTTTCTGAGTAATTCCTGGGTCCTATGTGTTTGAATTTGGTGCATGAAAGGGGAAAAAAAGGCATTTAAAGACTTTGGGACTAGGCTTATGCTTTCAAAGATACTTTGGTACTCACAGAATCAAATATTAATACTCTGAGATTTAGGTCCTAGACATTAAGGGAGATATCTTGAAATCACACTGCTTAGCTTGCTGGCTTAAAGTGCAGAAGTCTCTTTTTGTACCAGAGAGAGATTTACTATTACAATTGATTAGAAAAACTGTAAGCACACAATTAGTGTTAGTTTTCGCTGAAGGTTTCAGAACAGCAATCTACCTCCTATGTTCCTTATTGTTTAACAAGGCACCTGCTGGGAGTTTTTATGTGTGGAGGTTAGGTATATTTAGAAGTATATTCTGATTTAAATACATGTTGTTTTGATGTGATCTCCTCAATTATAAATGCAGAACTGTGACATAAAAACACAGCTCCTCCTAGAGAACTAATATCTAGGCTTTAATTTAACTATTAAGCACTTCCAAATATATGCACTTAATTAAAGCATTAGGGAAAGCTCTTGTAGAGTGCAAACAAGGATCCTCCGCATTTTTCACCCCAAATGCCCCTTTGCGTCTTTGAAACTTAGTTCTCCACGTAACAAAACAAGTTTTTTAGTGCTGTTGGGTTTACTGATCCAAAGGGAACTAATTGCCAGGATGTTTTAATATTCTTCTGCAGTGCTGGAGGATGCTGTTGCCTCTAACCTCGTTGCTCCTCTAGTTTTAAGAGATGGGGCTCCAAGAGGGACTCCAAGAAGTGGCAGCCACCGAGCAGAGCAGCAGCCCAGCCTGGGGAGGCGTGTTCACGTGGAGCCAGAGCAGTGCACGGGCATATGCTGTCAGAAATGAATGCTAATGGCCCTGGCATCGGCAGGCCGATAAAGCTGACTGGGTTTTAATTCCTTGGCACTGGGACTCCAGCTGCAGGCTGCACAAAGAGAGCCACATTTCCCAGGTACTGCTGGGGCTGTTCAGCTGTGCCGGCGGCTCAGTCACACGCGGAGGTTTCGGCTGGAGCTGCCCAGGTTGCTCCGTGCTCCATCGTCACCCCCCTGCCAGCTCCCAGCCACCCTGGCACAACGGTGATTTCTCAGGGGCTGGTGGTTGCTTTTCCTGAGAGTTGGGCTTTTGTGGAGAACAGCGCAGCAAACTGGGCCTCATTTCTTGTTTTCTGCCTCTTTCAGGCTTTGCTTATCCCTTCAGCTCGTGCTGTTTTCAACCAAGTTTTTGTTGCAGGAGTTGGATAAAGGCAATGCCATATTAGGCCAGAAAGGCAAGTTGAGGGGAGCACAAACCATTGCTTACAGTTCCAGTTTTTGTAAGAACAGGGAAATATTCTGGAGGTGGAGCTCGCAGCATGCAGCCAGTCATAGGAGAGGATGCAGAGCTGCACACTGCCTTGTGGTGAGATAAACAATAATAATACAGGCAAGTCGTCCTTCCCATCTGTCTTCTTCCATGTTTGCTGTAACACTGAAGTGGGGCAGAACATAAATCCTGCCTGCCCAGCACCTTGCCCTGGGTTGGCACAAAGCAAATCAGTTTGTGTGAAGTTGTTAGTGAAATAGAGCTGTGTACCCACAATTAACACCTCCTTGGAAGGGTTTGCTTAATTCTGAGTTATTATGAAATCTACTTACTCTGAGCTTGATTAACTGTGGAGAAAGAGTTATAGATTCATTTTGAGGCATTTGGAAATCTTTCCAGGAAACTAAAAGTGACCTGTTTCGCTGCACATTAAAACCTTGATGGGAGTTGTAGAAAATCAAACACCATTTATTAAGTGGGGGGTTTCTTTCTTTCCCCCTTTCCTTGCCTTTCTCCAATCTGCTGACTGGGCAGCTCATGTCGTTTACATTTCCCAGGTGGATAAATATAAATGATGGATATTTGTATTGTTTGGAGAGAGTTTAAAACCCAGGATCGATTCCAGGAGTGGGTAGCTGGAGATACAACAAGCAGAAAGGGCCAGGAGCTGGCACGACCAGGTAGATCCACCAGCTGGGCAGGTCTGGTTCTGCCAGTTCTGGGTGTTTTACTCACTTGTCTGAATCAGGAACATGGATTTTGCTTTTTCTTGAGATACATTTCTGCTCAGTGAACTTGTGTCTCATAAATTTGTCAGATGTTTTAAACTGGTGACCTTCAGCTTTTGCTGGGCTTAACTGGAAGTCTACTGAAAGCTTCCCAAAGAAGGCATGGACTGCTGTAGTGTGACTTGAGGCCCAATGGACAATGGATGAGATCCTGCTGATTAATTGCTGGCATGCCTTCGGAATTAGGACAGGGATTTCAAAGAGTCACCAAAGTATAAGTAGAAACACAGTCCCTAATACTGTAGCAGGGGTATTTAGAGTACTTGGCATTTGGAAGGCAGGAATGTGGGATTTTGTGAGCTTGCTTTGGTCATTTCCAAGTGACCACTCGTGCTTTCCAATGGCTTCCTCTCTCCCCATCTCTTCTCACTGCCCAGAGTGGTGCCCCGCTTTGTAGGTTTGAAGAACCAGTAAGTGATATTTTCCCTTTAAACGTGTTGCCTTCCATGGAAAGTTGGAGATTTACTGTGTTAACCAGAAAGCAAGTTCTGTGGAGGCAAAACCCAAAGAAATTTTAGGCTGTGGTAGCTGCATGTGTGATTTTGTGTAGCCAAAGTGAAAAGTCAGATGAGCAGATGTTCTGACCCACTGCAATCTGTATGCACTGTAAACTGAATTGCCTGAGCATCACAGCAGTGCTTGAAACCTGTGTAGGATGGCAGTGAGGTGAGGCTACAGCAGCTGTAAAAGCTGTGTTTTGGCATTTGACCATCTTCTAAACATAAACAGCAAAACAACTCATCCATCTCCAGCATCAGGAGTGGCTGTGCTGGTTAGCCTCACCTTAAACCTTGTGGGTTTAAATTGGCTTTATAGCCAAATACACTCAGATTGAGGTCAGGCAAGGTACTGGCAGGTTATGCACTACTTTTTATTTTTATAAAACTCACTGCAATCCATTTGCAGCAACAGATGCCATGGAGTGCATCTGCCTGATCGTTCACCACAAATAATAGTGCTGGAGAAACCTCAGTGAGCTTCTTCATCATGAAGTTCTATTTTCTTTTATAGTCTTAAATATTCTCACTGCCTTTATCTTAGAAAACATATTGCACTTTAGTTTCTATTTTGCTGGGTTTTGAACACTGCTATTTTTAAGGGACTATTACTTTTTCCCCTTTGCTAAGTTCAGCTCCTTATTCCTAAACGAGAAAAAGCATAACTAAAAAAACTAAACCCATGTTTTTACCTCGTCATTCATACGACTTTGGAAAGCAGGAAGCCACAGATACTTTTGGGGTTTGTATGTGTGAACCTGCAGTCCAAATCTACCACTTCCCTGTACTTGGTTTTATGAGATTTTTTTTTTTTGCATTGCTTACCCAGAAAAAAACACTAAAGACAGTAAATGTTGGCAAGCAGATAGCTGTGCAGTGATTTTTCCCTCTTTTCATATTTTTATGTTTGGCATTACTTGAAAAGGGCATTCTTCTCTTACAAAGTGTATTAAATTGAGATATAACTTTTGTCTGCCTCTGAAGAAATCCTATTCTAATTCTATTAATTTTGTGTATCCTTATGCTCACCAGATATTGTTCCTGAATATTTACTTCATCACTAAGATTAGTCCATTTGACGAACTTCTCTGTAGAGGAGCTGAGAAATAAGATTACATGGGCTTGATTCAGCTTGACAAGCACAGCAGATTTGGCTTTGCACTGGTGTGCTGGCTTTCCCACTCCGTAGTAGAAGCACTCCTGTGCAAACCACCCCCTGCTTTCATTCACAGTCTGAGATAAACAGATGTTTGGCGAGATGTTTAGCATCTGAAATGATTAGTCTGCTCAGATCCTTGCATTTATTCACTTTATATTACATGGGGGCTCGGGGGTTGGTTTGTTTTGTTTTCTCCGGTTGTGTTATGAAGAGAAAAACTTCAGTGTCCCGTTGTGAGTTTCTCATCTTCAAGCTGCAGCTTCTGCCCAACAATAGAGCGCTGAACAATGGCCCATCAGAGCTACAGGAAGCAATTTAAGATGTATTGGGCAATGAAGAGCAAATGTACTCTCATCACCACAACTACATGGAAGATGCTCTAAAATTTTATGACAAATCTTCTGCAACAGTCCAGCTGCCAAAGAAATATCTTGTGGAAGAGCAGAAATAGAAAGCCTTCATTCATCAGCAGTGTCTCTTTGATGGCTTTTTCCTTTCTTTTTCTCAGATTTAGTCAGATAAATGGCTATAGTCCACAAGGTCAATGGTACACTTTTTCCTTGCAGTAGCTACACCAGAACCATCACGTTTGTGTAGGTGAGCATTGGTCTCCTTCACACCAAACCCCAAGAACACAGGAATTTTTTTAGATCTCTATCCTAGATATACAGCGTATTTTGGTAAAGTGTATTTGCAGAGTGAAAAGTGTTTCTGGTTCAAGGACACCTGAGTTGTGGGGGCAGATTTCCCATCTCCCTTTGGCTTTGCATGCTGCAGTAGGTCTGTAATTTATTAAAGATAGCACTCTTAGTGTTTAGTGCTGGAGAACAACCACATTGGTTAGGCCTGTAGGTTAAATCAATGCCATGCACGCTTGAAGAATGTTAACTCTCTTTATTCTAATTCTGCAGCTAAACTGATGGGATGTTTAAAAATGTGATGGATAAGTTGGGAAGTAAACTAAGGAGCAAGATCTCTGTGGTTTATGGAAGGACTGGATAAAGGACAGCAGAAATGAGAACAGGCAGATGGGAGCATAGCAGCTAAAATGCTGTAGTAATGATTTGGGCTTATGTGCATACCTGGGATAGATAATTAACTCATTCAGAAACATTTGATAGATAAATGATAGGATAATCAGCGGAAAAATGCATGATCTGACATCTGAGAAACTGATTATATGTCTGTGAAACGACTGACGGCTTGTTTGGACCTGCTTGCTGGATGTCTTCTAATGTTTTGAACTAATTCACTAATGAACATCTGAACTCATTACTCACTGAACTAATTCACCCCAGTGGGGAATTTGGACTTGAGCTGTGGCTGTTGGTGGGAACAGACCAAGGGAAACAAGGGCTGATGGATGGATGATGTGGAGTGCTTTGCATTAATATTGGCTAATGGCTGAAGAACCTGTGATGGAAAAGGAAGAGCAATGAATGGTGCTTGTAGTAAAGGTCTGGGGAGGTGAACCCTCCTGCAGAAGGAGCAGCTGCAAAGCAAATGTGACCAAATCTTGGGCTGTTCTGCCCTGTGCCTCTCTGGTAAAAGAAGAGAGTGATGCTTGAAGCATATCTGGGAAATGGATGTTTACTTGTCAGTCACAGAGTTATAAAAGCTGAGGATTGAGAAGATGCAGTTAAGTTACTTAAAGGCTGCTAGAATATCACCAATTGTATTTTTCTGGATGTTGGGGAGAGAAAAAGAATCTATATGATATTCCATTACAGTTTCTGGTAGAAAGGTGTTTCTTTCAGCATGGGTGGAGAGAAAAAACACTCTTTGGTTTTTGATAACAAGAAAATTACCTCCCTTTCTACTGCAGATCTTTCTGGTTTGAGGCAACAATGTTTCCTAGAATGAATGTAACTATGCTGGTTTGAAAAGTACATTATGAGCCACAATAGCTTTCCCACTGCATTCTGGTTTATGTCTCTCCTATTGTATTTTAATGTTTCTCAGAAATGAGCAAGCTGTGTCTTTTCCTTGTTTCAGTTTCCCAACAAGTACATTGTGTCAGGTCACTAAATACAGTATATTTACAGCCATTATGAACAAAGCAGATTAAATGGGCCATGATTCTTCAATTCTTGGTTTAATCAAGTACTTCATATATTTTTTCAAAAAGCAGGACTAGATCTTAATTATATAACTATTCTTCCCTAGAATTCTATGGAAAAGCTCTTTTTCTTCAAAACTTGGTAGGAAAAAAAATAGCAATACTGTTCTGAGCTCTCATATAAACGCCTTCTTGTTGTTCCTTGCTGTCACCTCCGTATGGTTCATACATTTTTAGTAGTAGAATAAGAATATAAATCTCTAGATATGTGCTTTACTAGTATAGACAAATAAATAAATGAATTGCCCTAAAAACTGAAAGTGCCCCTTGGGATTCACTGAGCCATTCACAACCTAAGTTTGACAGGCAATGATTTAGTCAAACCATCTATAATTTTATTTGAAAAACAAGGACAATTAAAAATAGTACAAGGCATTTTGGTCATGAATTATTCTGACCAGGATTGTAACTAGAATTTTATTCCAATGCCTAAATGAAATATCTCCCTGTATACCCAGTGAGTTTCATTATAGCTTCAGTTTTATTACCTCACTTTGAGAGATTTAATCCTTTTCTTGGAAATGCATTACTCTTCAAAAAGTACAAATAAAAAGTGAAATACAGTAATTTTTTTTTGAGGGGGGGGGAAATAACAGGAGAGAAGGAATCAACTTTTATATTTGAGATGACTAAACTTTTGTGGTATTATTTTATTGAGGTGCTCTTAGCATTGTAACAGATTTTTTGAAAACTCAGGAGGGGCGAAGCTTAGAGGATTTTGTAGAGGCTACAGGATTGGTACCTCTTTTGCACCTCATTATTATCAGGGCAGTTGCTGTGGCGGGTTCCTTGGAGGGTCCAGGTAACCTGGATGCACAGTAAAGGACTTTTCTGTTATCAGAGAGAGAGGGACAGGCTGAATTCCTTCTTTCCTACCCAAGACACAGCACCCAACGTCAGTGATTCGTCCCTGTGCTTTGAAGGCTCTTTGGATGAAAACCATCATCTCCTGGGATGAGGGAAAAGGCACAGAACTGCAGCAGGCCAACACCAGGGGCCTCCTCGCTCAAGCACAGGTGGCAGTGGGTGAGCTGAGCCCCACGGCTGGAGCAGGGAGCAGAGCACTGGCACGGGGGGCCCAGGGGAGGGGCTCAGGTACAGCTCCGGGGGCTTTGAGGAGGAAACGTTGCTCTGCAAGAGAAGTCTTGCTGCAGACGAGTGTTAATAGGTGCAGCATTCTTTTTTCCCATGAAAGTCACCCTCCAAAATATTTAATAATTTTTGATTTTTGGGTAACCTGGCAAGTGTTTCTTTTCACTCTTCCTTTCCTTGCTCCAGTTTTCCTCAGTGTCTTGGCACTTATAAATCCAGCCTATTTTGTGTGTGAAGGGTAAAGATTAATTCTACTGAATAGGTTTATCTTTTTAACAATGCTGTCACAGCATGTTACCCACAGTCTAAAACAAAATTGCATCATAGATATTTTCTGTCTGAAAACGAATTTGCTCTTTTGAAATGTGGATAGAAATAAAATTATGTGTTGGTAGATAAAGATATATATTTTTAACCTGTTTTATTGCATTTGTGCAAACAAATGCAGCATGAGGCTTAAAATGTAACTCAAGAAAAGGAAAAATGAAAGAGAAAAGAAAAAAATTTAAAAGAAAAAACAAAGGCAAGGATTGAGATGGGAAGACAAAACAGAAGAATAAAAAATTCCTGCAATGAAACCTGGCGGTAGAGTTTAGATGCAAAAGACACAGGGTCAGAATTTTAAAATTATTGGTGCTCAGCTGCTGTGTGTGTTTTGCTTTTTTCAGTCAAACAATTTACATGGAAAATGATGGGCAAAGTAAATTGATCCTTCTCCACATTATTGATGTGACTTGTATGTTAGATCCCTCTGAGAATGAAAAAAAAGAATTCCAAAAACAAAAGTAGTAGAAAAACTTTTCTTCTATTATTACTTATGGGAAGTTATAGGAATGGAATAAATTATAATGTCTTACATATGTGGCAAATGCTTGATTGAGACTGAGGTTTGAGTATCAGGGAAGATACAGTTTCATCTATTAATTGTTTTTATTTAAAAATTAAAATACCTAGAGGGGAATATAAAGTCTCAATCTATGAAGAAATTTCCAAGACAGGTACTCTGTAGTTAAACTCACAGAAAATGAAAAGTCAATGGAAATTGGACATGAAAAGCATGAATGGAAAAAGGTGGGGCAAGTCTAAGTGAAGGAAATTAAATGATGCTAAAGGAAACAGAACCACCTGACATCATCCCTGCGTGTTTTGTAAACATAGGGCCTGCAGAAATTTCTTCAACCACCACAAAGACAAAACTTCTCCTGAAAACACTGAGCACAGTCCTGAGCACTGGCTGTGCCCCAGCTCAGAGGTGCCTGCAGGCTGTGGAGACAGGCACAAGCCAGGCTCAGAGACTGCCCGTATTTTCACCAGAACGTGCTACGGGTTCTGTGCATAAAACACGAGGGAAGGTTCATCCCAGAAACCTTTGCTCACCAGCTCTCTGGTTCTCACTTCCTGCAGCAGATCCCGCTCCTCAAGATCTCTTCCTTTTTTTGATTGTGGGTTATCAGAACATTTTCTTGTAGTGGGGCTTTTCAGGGAGGTCATTATCTGAGGCACTGATGTGTGAAGATACGATGCCCAGCTCAAGGAGCAGAGTCAGTGAGGCCCAGCTCACTTCCCTGCCTCCTCTGGAGTCCGGCAGCCAGCTCTAATCCCTGTCCTGCTGCACTCCAGCTGCTGCTGGTACCCAAACTCCTCCTCAGCTTGAGGTTTGCCTGCTGTTTCTGCACTACACAGAAGCTGATCTTCAGCACACCCTGACTTTCCCTGTGATGCTTTCAACTCGTGTAAATACTTCTGAAACATTTTCTCTCAGCCTCTTCCAGAAGAAGCCCTGCTCAGACAGCACAAGGTGCTGCTTGTCAAAGCTCAGGTTGAGACAAACTGGAAGTGCCAAGAGGTTTGGAAAAGCTGGAGACCAGCACAGCCCAGGGAAGTCCTGCCTTCCTGAAAGGTTTGAATCAAGCTGGTGGGTGCAGCATGAGCAGTGCTTTCAACCCTGCTGCTGTCATCAAGCAGCCTCTCCTGATTTGAAAGGGTAGCAAGCAAACAGAAAGAAATAAGAGCATTTCTTTCAGCTCCCCAGAACACTGCACAGCACAGTCACACAGAACAGCCTCTGCCAGACCTGTACCTGTGAGAGCACACATGGGCCACCTGCAAGAGAAGTGCAAGTGTTCGTCACTGCTGAAAAATCAGGCTTAAAACAGACCTAACCTGAGAGGAACAAAATAGAACATTAATTTGCTGTGATTTTACATTTTTGAAGGCTCACTTTCTTAAATAACATAAAATAACAACACTGAAGATGGTGATAACTGGATATGTGGAAGAGACTTTCCAGGAGCCAGAAAACTGCAGAAAACCATGTCAGTAAACAAGAAATTCCAAGTCTTCTAGTCACAAGGAAAAACCCTTTCACCCTAACTTAAGGATGAGCAGCTTTGCATGATATTGTGGTTTCCTGCTCTTACGCAGATACCACTCTATGCCTGATCTTATTAACACTGACAGCAGAAATCTTAAGCATGTTTCTGATCTTGGACTCCTTTGTCCTTACAGTATGGGAGGTCAACCAGGCAATAAAGCTGCCAGTTAAAAAATTGTTTAACACATTGTCAGAGGTACAAAACCAGCTTATTTTTCTTTGGTATTGAGTGCTAAGCTGCTGATTGTTGTCACAGACAAGTAACAGATCTCATATTACAACGTGAGGCAAATGTCATGTAAAGTCAACTCTATTCCATAGTGAGAAGAGGGAGATTTTAGAAAGTTTCCACAGAGCAATCTAAATCCAGGCTACTGTGTTGGAGGTGCTTTGGAAAAGCCTTTCTTAAGGCTTTTAGTGTGAGCAACAGGGATTGTAGCTGATGCTCAAAATTCCCCTTTGAATCAATGTGTGTAGAAAGTGAAAGCTCTTGTCTTGAGCTTGACCTTAGAAGAATACCTAAAGAACAGGCCTTAAAGGTCTCCCCAGTCCAAGGTCTATTGTGGACCTTATTTCAGAAGAATTACATGTACATTCCTAAAAGGTGTCACCCAAACCAGAGACTGTTCAGCAATAATACCTCCTCACTCTACACAAATCGACTTTGCCACTCACTCTTCCACCCACCTGGTCTCAGCCATAGCTGTCCGGGCACAGATGGCTTCCTGAAATACTGATCTAGGCCTCTCTTCGATTATCTTACACACTTTAGCTCCCTTTTCCCTCCAGATACTCCTCCAGGTGACCAGGGCTGTGCAGGCACTGGGTTCAGCAGCAGTGCTGAGGCCAGACCCTGGCCCTGCACGTCCCAGTTGCAGCTGGGGCCACCACAGGTGGGGCCAGCAGCTGCCGCGTGGAGAGAAAGCCTCACATATGGCCTGGGCTCCAGATACAGGCTTCGTTTCTGTTCCATTTCTGCTCCTCGGCAGCATCTCCAGACTGATGCCAAACACACAGGCCAGTTCAAGATTGCCCACATATCCTGTTATGAAGAGGTAAATACGATTTGGCAAAAATACAAGCACGGGAGATTTCAGAGAGCTCCAGTGGCTCAGGTTTGTGTAGACAAAGCCTGGGAGAGCAGCCAGGGATGCCATCTGCACTGGGATGGTGCAGGGCCAGCAGCTGTGCCCGTGCTCTGCTGAGAAGCCCCTTCTCACAGCACTCACCCCTGCCCTCTGCCCACAGCCTGGCACCCAGAAAGTGCTGGGAAAGTGCTGGCTGCCAGCTCTGCCGGTCTGAACACACACAGCATGGAAAGGTCTCCCGTGCAGTTCTACTTGAGGTCTGCAGAAAGCTTCGACCCGTCCAAAGCAGCAGAAATGCTAAACATTTCTATTATTCTGCAAAGGAGGCCAAGTGCTGATAGCCACTTAAGAGATTTCATTCTGCTTTATAAAGCACACTTGGTGACAAAAAGTGTAGTAAAAACCCAGAGTCCTAATACAATGTCTAACACTGCCACTAAATGGAATTTTTAAAATTAGTTTATTTATTTTTAAAAACAAGAAGGAAGACCTTAACCTGCTTGAAATGCAGAGCAGAGTCAGCTGTCAATTGTGGAAAAAACATCTGCATGTAATCTCCTATCTCCCTCTTCCTTTTATTTTCAAAAGTAATGTATTTTTTTTTCTTGCTTTTTTGCAATCCATTCTGCTGACCTGCTCAGACACAGGTCTCTATTTATAAGGCAAGCCCAGCTGACAACAATCCTGCTTCCAGATCCATAACTCTTTTCCCAGAAGTGCTTGGATATTGTTTCAGAAAGCAGGCAATAAAATAAAAACAACAGCAGAAAAGTAACTTGAGTGAGTTGGAAAAAAAAAAGAAATCCTCCAATAAATGCTAAGTATTAATAAGAAAAATAAACTGAACAAATATAAAGATATTTATAATTAATTCTCCTGTCCTCTCTGTTCCAAACTGGGAAATGTATTTTTCAGCTCCATCATGCAAGAATTTCCTCTATGGAGAAGTCCAAAAGGATTTTAAGTGGAGAATTAAATAGTTTTCTACAAGCTGCTAGGATATATTACAAAATTTTATCCTTTTTGTAGGAGCGTTGGTGAGGTTTTTTTCCAAATGTCTTAACAAGCCAGAGCTAAAGCTGAAATTGCCCTTCAAGATGGGATTTGGGGTTTTCCTGCTCTGTCCCGTTCCTTTCGGTGGCGCCGGGAGCTGGGGAGCAGGGAGGAGGTGAAGGTGATGGGAGCGGTCCGGGCGCTCCAGCCCCGGATCCCGGGGCTGGTCTATGGATTCCCCAGCGCCACCTGCTGCTGCTGTGACAGCGACAGCCGGGAATTATTTTAATTGATTTATTGGGGTTTTTTAAAATTCATTAATTTTATTTTCAATTACTGCAAAGAAGGTGATTCCTGGCGAGCACAGGAGCAAACCTGCCGGGCAGGAAAGCAGCAGGGTCCGACTTCACAGCCCTGGGACAAGGGATGGTCTTGGATTTATCAGCACTGCACTGACTCACGGACACTGATGTTGTTCCCAGGCACAGGCACACACAGCAGAAAGTTGTAGGCAGAGCCCAAGCAGCCAAGGGCCACGCACAGGGATGAAATGCCCACATCATCACAGCCTGTGCTGGCAGCTGTTTGCAGGAAGCAAATAGAAATGGAAAGGTTCACCTCTTCATTCACTTCTATTAGAAAGCTGGGAGCCTTGGAAAGAGAGCAGTGCTCGTGGACCTTGGGAAGATACAAAGCAAATAGTTGGGTAACACAGACATTATTTATATTTGAGATTCACGGCTAGATAGGTATCCCAAACTTCCCTGCCTGCCTGTCTGCCTGTCTATCACCATTGTATCCTGGGAATATATAGTCAACAACAGAACAAATTATCATGCCTTTTCCCTTGTAATAATCTCAGTAATTCACTGGGGCTGTATATTAAAATGTCTCTCCCTACCACCAGGCATTTGCATACATCCATCAGCCAGCTTGTATACGTGGGATGGGAGATGATTTAACGCTGCCAAGAAGGCTTAAGACGAGGATAAATGTTTTTGTAGGGCTTGTTAATACTGTCATGCCATGATTAAGGAGGCCAAAGACTTGTCCTAGGCATAATAACCGGCTGAAGCAACCCTGAAAACATCCTTGTCTAGGGGAGTGGTATTTAGGAAAGATTTTAGGAAAACAAATACCTCGTCATGCAGAATAGAATTTCACTCTAATCATTTTAATCCAAATACAAAATCAAGTTTCTTAAGCGAGTTTCCCCATGCATCTGCAGTTTGAGCCTCCAAGTATTACAAAGCTGAATATTTGTGTGCCTGATCTGCCTGGACAATGGCCCAAATTAGCTTTGTGCATGCCCTGGAGCAGCTGTTCTGCATACAGGATGGCAATAGGGAGTACCAGGAGTGGGAGTAGGAGGGTACATACCTGAGGCTAGGACAGGCATAAATCCAATAAGCATGGACAGTCTGTGGAGGTGGAAAGCAAGTA
Organism: Atrichornis clamosus; assembly: GCA_013400975.1. Lineage (NCBI taxonomy): Eukaryota > Metazoa > Chordata > Aves > Passeriformes > Menuridae > Atrichornis > Atrichornis clamosus. The sequence continues at coordinate 237,738 of WBMZ01006804.1, read as the reverse complement.
GATTAATATTAATTGCTGGCAATTATTTAAATTTTGTGAAGAAATTACTTTTGCTGATTTGGAGTTTCTCAACTACAGTTTGAATACAGATCTCTCCTGGCTTCTGTTGGGGAAAAGAAGTGCAAAATCTTAGAAGATTAAAAAATGTCATTAACTTACAACTGTACTTCCTCATCAAGCATATTTTTATTGATCTAAGCCCTGAAGATGCAGGAAATAAACTGAAAACCAAGCTCACACCCTCATAATTTTGTGCTTTGCAGTCCCTGTGTGCGTATCTCTCTTCCTGATGTTCCAGATGTGATTGACCTTCCCCTTCAAGTCCACCTTGCATCCAGGCACAACTGAAGCCAAACGTGAACTCAGCAAAGATCTCGAGTGTTTTCCTGGGCTAAAGTGGTGTCAGAGCCTCAAGGCTTTGAGAGAGGCAGCATCTTCCTCCGTGTGCAAGATGCACTTATTACAGAGTTGTTTAATGCTTTGGAAATGCAAACAAGCACTGGTGATCTGAGAGATGCATGTCTGTTGTTAATGTGCTTTACCTGTGTCAGAGTTCCAGTTGTTTGTCTGAGTGTTAATTAATTCAATATTACAAGATAGAACAAGAACAAGAGGAACAGATACAATTCTCTACTGTACTCCACAAGAATTTCCCAGAAGAAATAACTCCTGGCTTTACCAAACTGATTCTTATGCTTGTAACCAACAGAAAGAATGTAAATGAATCTGAGCCTCCTTATCAATGAATTTAACATTATAAGCAAATACTTTTGCAATAAAATATTTAATTTTCCTGCCTCAGCATGGAGAGATATTTTGAATTAGAATAAGAGCCTGGTGCTGACACCCACCTGTGCAGGTTCATTTGCAGCATGAGAAGTGCAGTGGCTCTCCTGCAGACACTCTGTGCGTTAGAGCTCAGCTGGGGCACAGGGACCCACACTCTTTGCTCTCTCTTCTTAATCACTTGCCTTCTCTTCTCCAGGGCATTGCCCAGACATGTCAGGATTTAATTTCTTAACAAAGAGGAATAGACTGTTTCACTCACAGAAGTGTGGGAACCAAACTCTTGCTGTGGAGGCTGGAATTACTGTTGGGATTAAAGGAGCTTGGCCAATTCACCCCTAAAGACCTAACCTATTGCCTCTTGCTGCTGTATGATTTTTGTCACGGAGAATTCATATTTCCAGCTGGCTTTGGCTTAGTGGATGTCTGTTGAACTAAAAGTATTTTTCAACACATCACTTTGCTCTTCCCTATCCACAGTCCACTGTGTCTCAATTTCCATTTCAAATACAGCTCAGATCTGACTAATCTCTTTTGCTTCTTCAACATTTTCAAGGAACTGTAAATTCCACTATTTAATTAATGGGTCAAAGAGGCTGAGCTGCCTTCATGCAAAATAGAACCTTACAGTGATTAATTAAAATTGCTCTTACTGTTCCAACTTGGTAGATAGACTTGAGTGTGGCATATTCTGCTAAGGACATCACAGAGTGCAAAACAAAGTGTGCTAAACTTAGAGGAGCAAAGGGAAATGTGATTATTGCAAACGGGGGAACAATTTTTCCAGTATGCAGTGACTAATTTTTAAAGGACACTTTCAAGGGTTATGGTGTACTTAAATTTGATCAGCCTTAATATTCACTCTCTTATGCTGTGCTAGCAGTTGTCTCTGGGTTCAGACAGCTTTTAACTCCACACATTTTCGCCCTTTAGAATGGAGGAGGAACAAAAATAATATTTACACAGATTCTGCAGAGCAAGAGTGCATCATTCAGTCTCCTCTGGCTCACGTAGAAGCAGCCAAGAAATAAGAAGTAATTTCCAGAATTATGTTAACATGCTTGGAGTATGCAGAAGGCAGCAGACAAATGAAACAATTTTAATTTGACATGCTATCAGACATACTAGGGAGAATTATTTGAGTGTGTTAGAGAGATAAAAGTCTTTCATTGGTCACTTACTTTAGACCTTCTTTATGAACCTCTAAGATGAGGCCTGACTGGAAAGAATATTGAAAATAACCTAAATCTGAGGAAGCACGTGTTGGTCTCCAAAACTTGTCTGCTTGGTCAGGTGATATGTGCTTGGTTCTTTTTAATACAAACTTCAGCTTTTGTGAAGTGATAGCATTGCAATTACAATCATGACTTGGCTCATCTGTGTTTAAAGGACTTTGTGTTTTGCCTTGGTTCTCTGCATATCTCATAGCCACAATACCCCAGTATTGAAGAACTATGAAGCTAAATGTATTATCTGTGTTTCTATCAAGATAAATTCTCTATTTTCAATCAAGATGTTCAGTTTGCAGCTGGGGACCTAAAGCCAAAAACTTAACAGATTCTTGCATGGAGAAATGAAACTTGAATATTTTCCTAATGATGTGGCTCTGGGAGTGAGCTGAGGTCAGGGACTCCCTCCCTGGGAATATTGCATCCCTGTGCTCCCAGTGGCTCAGTGCACTGTGCCAGGTGCCCTGTGCAGATTGTCATTTGTGACTGCAGTCAGCAAGGCTTATTACACACTTTCTCATGTTCAGTGTATGGGAAGTTCAGATGTTTCCACAAGGAAACTCTGTGCAGAGGTCTGGGAGCACATTTGTGATGGTTCTGGGCTGGTGTGGTGAGGAAATTCCAATGTAGCAACTAGGAATGAAGGCAGCCAGCAAAATGGAATATTTTGAGTAATTCTCAATTGAATAGGTCTCTTATTTACTGTGTGATTTAGTCTCTTGTGCTGTTCTCTCCATGAAATACAGTCATTTCACTCTTCAAAAACCTTCTCTAGCTCCCAATGAGAGGATTCCTCAGGAGAAACAGCAGGTGAGGTTCCAACCGTGGATAATAGAAGTAATTTCCTCTGTGCATTTTAGGAACCTCAGCTTAACTTGTTTTCCTCCTTTCATCCACACACACACGTCCTGGTGCTCGCAGATCCGCCCTTCGGTTAAAAGTGTAAACGCTGATCAGCACCAGTTGACTTTAATCACCATGTAAAGGCCGCTGACAAACAGCTTTCCTGGTATGGATCCTGTACATGCTTTTCCCTCTCCACACTGCATTTAAATTTGGAATTAACCCCACGAGCCCCGCACTGGTGTGAGATCCAAGCCGCACCAGCACTGCCTTCTCCTACAAGATCAGCAGTGCAACCCAAGCCGTGATGACAGAGGAGAGTGCCACTGAGTTTGTGAATCGAATCCTCCTCCAGGCCGTGCTGTACCCAAGCTGTGTCTATTCCCCTGCGGCAGGGGTGCTGAGGGCAGCAGTGGGTGCTGAGGGCAGCAGTGGGTGCTGCCCTGGACGGGTGCTGCCCTCAGCACCTCAAATACAAGGCCTGGGGGCTGGTTCCCTGCCGCAGCCAGCAGCGATTCCCATGACAACCAGCAAGCTGATTACTCAATTACAGCCTTCCTTTTAAAAAGTGACATCAAGCCAAGGGAAAACACATCCTCGGCTTCCCATGGTGCTTGATTTTCAAAGCTCTGAGCTGTGTTTAACTTTTTAATATACCTTGTGATTATGTTTGCCAACCTAGTTCTGGATCTCTTTTTTTAAATTGTTATTATCTTCATCATTATTTTATTCCAATTTTTCTTTGAAACGCCAAGAAACTAAAAGGCTACTTAAAACGTACAGATTTTCTTGTTGCAGGAAAACATGCAGATGCAACCAACACCCAGGGAAAAGCCTCACTGGCATGGAGGACTCTGACAGATGCACTTTTGGGGCAGTGCTGGAGCCATGATCGATTTACCAAAATGTGCCAAACATTACAGGGAACTTCAACAGGGCTACCCATGCTGCAGTCTCTGAAACTGAGTTTTATCCTCATGTTGTGCAAGCATTTCATACCTAATATGCTGCTGTAGGTACCAGTGTGCTGTTCTGAGAGCTGATGCATTTTTCATCCTTCTGCATGAGCAGAGATTCCTGGATATTTTTCTGCAACTTAAGAAGGGGAAAAGCTGAGCATACACTTGTGATACTGGCTTTCATTGTTTTCTTTAGATCAGTTCAGATTTATAACATCAGCTGTGCACGAGCTGAGGAATTCCTTTGTTTTTCTTAGGGATTATAAGTGCTGTTATAGCACCTTGAGGGGCTGGTCAAGGTCTTCATGATGATGGAGAAGATAGAGCTGTACAATGAGAGATCTCCTGTGCTGAGCAAAATGGGACAGCCAGGCTAAGTCAGGGAGGAAAACAGAAGCATGGAAATAGCTTTGCTGATGACCTCGTCTTGGTTCATAGAATGGTTTACATTGAAAAGGACATCTACAGGTCACCTCATCAAGCCTTCACTCAAAGCAGGGCCAAGTTCAAGGTTAAATCTACTTTCAAAGTTAATAGACTTTTTCCAGCCAGGGAAAAGGACAGCTCAGGACCTTTTGTAGTCAACTCTGGAGTCTCCATAGGCAGAAATACCCCAGGCTCTCTGGCCCACTGTTCCAGGGTTTAACACCCTCACTGCTCCCAGTCTGCTCTGTCTCTCATGTTTCCTGCACGGTGATACTCTGCTGGAGCAGGTCATGGGAACATCTCTGCATGACTTCTGGTGAAAAGGTTCCAGAATGAAACTGTTTTCACATCTTCTGCCTTCCAAACTGGGTATCCAGCTTGAAGTCACTCTTGGATTCTGGAGGAAGCTGTGCCAAAACAGCAAAGTTATATGAAGTGCTCACTCATGGTTTGGGCAAAGAGAAAGAAATAGGATTTTAAACCTATACCTTGCAAAGGACTGGGTGCTACTTGTTCTGTCCTGAGGCAATGCCTGTGTTTGTTAGAAAAGGTTTTACAAGTGGTTTTCAGTTCTCTCTGAAGGTGCCAAGGGGTTCTGGTTGTAAGTAGACTGTGTGACTCTGCAGAGACAGATTAGCAGGATGACTGTCACCTTTCCAACAATTTCCTTCCAATATTTCTCCTCTCTGAGTTTGGGTCATTTCCCCAGAGAAGAAAACAGCCATTTCAACCCTCATGACTTAAGACTGAGGATTCACTTATTATGTCCTAGAGAGGAACCTCCTCATAGTTGTGTTTTCAATATTAATGCAGTAGGAAAAGAAAGAACTGCAGATGTATTTGCTGAACAGTGGTATGGCATCCCAAAATGTTGATTTCTTACAATATTCAGTTTCTCAGTATAGGTGTTTAAACTTTCAAGGGTTTGAATTTTCTAAGCGACATCATTTTCATTAATAAGGGAAGACGAGAACCTTTTTACAGTCACTTTATTGGCCTCTAGGAACACGAGCTCTAACAGTTCCTAAATCACAGACTGTGAGGAGCTAGGAGAATTTATCTCTTTGTTGTCCCCTTTTCCCTAAGCACTCACTACTGGCCATTACCAGACACAGGTTAAAATTAACCTATTTACCCCATTTATCTGGTTTTGGGACAGAGCTGAGCAGCAGATGTTCTGCAGGGGGAAACTGTGAGCTCCTGCAGTCTATCAGAGTGGAGGAAGTTTCCCCATCTCTCCCCAAAGAGCAGAGCTATAACCCAAAGTCCAACCCATTCAATGAATGCTACAGAAGACAGATGGGTATGTGAGCCTCTCTGATTTCCCCAAACACTCTTAAATTGATTTGTGTGGAGTATAGACAACAACAACATGGTGAGGGGAACAGAAAACCACAGCAAATGAACTGTTTCTATGCATTTGCTCATTCCTTGTCCCTCTTCAACATTTTTAAACTAAACCATAGTCCTTCTCAGCGAAATGATTGACTAAAAAGTGCCTGATTATTTCAGCATTATTTGCTTTGCAAACTGCCTGTGTTATTTTATTTCAAAGCTATGAAAACATAATCTGATTTTCCAGCCCATGGGAAACAGTAGCTGAAGATGTGGTTTTGCAGTCATCTCATTTCAGTGCCTGATGGAGATGTCAAAGTGTGCAGACGAGGGAGCTGCTCTGCAAGGCATCTGTGTGAGAAGGGGCAGGGTGCGACTGGCCCAGGTGTTTGTCAAGAACGGAGGGACAAGTTCAGAGCACCACATTGCTGTTTTCTGCTCCTCACTAACGAGGCAGCTTCCCAGCCAGGCACGCTCTGGCAGGCAGAGGTAGAAGGATCAGCAAGAATATTACCTGAGTCGTGCTACAGAGTGGCACTAGAAACAAATGGGAATTTCAAAAAGCTGACAGATCTACATGAGGTGGAGGACCTTCGCTGACTTTGGAGCCTTATAAGGTGTATAGTTACATGATCTGGGTGTTTCAAGTATGATGGGATAAATGCAGGCAAAAACAATCTTGGTATTTAAGGCTGTGATGAGCTGTGCCTTGTTCCGTGACTTCTTTTCCTTAAAAATCACAGAGAACCAGAGCTGGGAACCCAAATCTCACTAACAAAAGACACGTACATATATGCTTTGAACGGCAGGTGTGTAACTAATTTAGATGATCTCAGTGTTTGAGATGGGCTGTGTACAGCAGGGTATCCCTTCTCAGTCTCAGACACAAATAAGGGCATTTTTCCACAGCACTGGCAGGAAGTTAAAGAGAATTTAGGCTGGGATAGCTAAACATCCATGTGATGTATGTTTACATCATTATATCTTGAGAGCACACTTCCTTTCAATTACTTGGCTTTGTGAGGACTTGAAGTTGTTTCCTCTCTGTCACTCCCGACGTTGTCCCTTCCCTTCACCACCCTCAGGGACAGCTCTTGCTGTGTAAAGACACCAAGTTAAACAGAGCCATTCCTTTCCTTTCTCCCTCCATTATTTATTTTGCAAATGGTAATGATGGTTCACTTAGGGGATGCATTTTTTGTGCAACAGGGTTGTGCATATGCAAGTTTTCTCAGCACATCATTATCTTCTCTTATGGTCTTAAAGCCATGCTTCTGAGGACGTCTCCTGGGGATGATCAACAAGGATGCTGAGTGAGATGAGCAGAGGCCTCAATTTTCATTTATTCTCTCTAGGTTTTATTTTATTTATGTATTTGTATATTTTTGAGAACCTGGAGTTTAGACAGTTTAATAGACTAGAAAAATAATTGAGAGAAAGATCCAAGTATCTTTTCCCTCTCTAGGGACACACAAGCCACTTCATTAGAGATATAGGAGGTAGAGGAGTTTGCACTGTTGTCATTAATGTTTTGGTTTTGTGATAACCATTGTGAAGGCAGAATTCAAAGGGAAGAAGTGACACTTGCTTTCACCTGTGACAACCCTGGAGTGCAAAGAGACTTGTGTCAGGTAATGCAGACACGAACGAAGGAGCCTGAACAGCTCCTGTTGCAGAGTAATGTCAATGCAGCTTCAAGAGTACAAGTGTTTGCATCTCCCGAACACGAGGCGTGGCTGCACGGAGGGGTCAGAAAACAGAAATAGCAGCACTGGAGGGGACACAAACATGGGTCAGCAGCTGTCACACAGCACAGCACTGAGCTTCACAAGCCCTCAGAAGAGCAGAGCGAGGACCTCAGGCTTTTCTTGATTTTAACTTTCCAGCCTCCTTCAAACCCCACCTCCCATTTCTGGATCTGTGAGCTCAACAAAACCACAAGTCATTAAAATCCTCGCCTTAGTCTCCTACAAATACACTGTATTTCAGTCAGCCTGTGCTCCTCAGGATGTCCATTATGGATTGGATTGGGATCTGGAGTCAGGCTCAGCTCTCCTGATTTATTAAATGAAGCAGTCAGTCCTTGTGTCAGTTGTACTCAGGTGCTGAATTTCATTCCAGTTTGCTGGGTATCGAAAGAACAAATTCTTTGGCATTTTTTACTGAAATATGTTCAGTGCACTTCCATACACTCACGGAAATTGAGATTTTTCTTCATCATATAGTTTATAATCAAGGGAACAGAGCCAATGACTAATTTATTTTACCAACTATGTCTTTAGTCTTTCCATTTATGTGCACGTAATACATGTTATTATTTCTATTTTTAAAGGGTGTGATTATTCTATAGTGCTTTCCAGCACTTATATCATCTTCATCCTTCTGTGAAGAAAACACAGAACATCTACTTGCAAAATTCCTTTAGCTCCAATTTAACCAACCTTTCCCCTAATTTGGGTGATATCAAAACAAAGTATGATCAAATCCATGAAAATGAGAAGCCAGAAAATCCAGCCCTGTTTGGGAGTGTTGAGTTTCATTTCACAGCCTCATTACAGCTATTGCCCTGACTTAATCCGTTCTGTGTTGGGAGGTTTTACTTGCTCTTGTTAAAAGTTAAACCATTATTAGGAGCAAATGCCCTCTGCAAACCTGGCACAACAACCCTGTCAAAGACAACAGATATTAGTAAATACTGATGCTCTGACCTGTGTGATGTTCTGTGCTTCAGTTCCCTAAACTGTACAAATCAGCTGTCACTCAGAACCTCTTCATTAGGGCTGCAGTAATTTCTGGAGCAAATGAAGAGTCAACAACAGCCACTCCTAATTAGCAGACTTTTCTCCTGGGATGCTGCACAGAAAGGGTAGAGGAAAGAAAAGAGGGATCATCTTCCCCCTGTTCAGTAGGAACCTCAAAGAAGCATCTCTTCATTTAGGAGACCCGCACATGAACGAGCACCCCCTGTGTGGGGGATGCCCAGACACAGCACCTAACAATTAAAACATCATGAGGACATCAATAGAGAGTTACCTTAAGACATGCAGACCCCTAGAATTGGACCTACAGCCAGCAAAAGAAGGTCCTGCCTCCAGTGTGCGTGAGGGTGTTGAGATCAGTCTTTTTCCAGTGGTTTTATTCTATTTTTGTTACACTTTAAGAACACGAATAAAGATGGAGCAAAGGTGAGAGTTCTGCTTCTCTATCCAATACAGTGTTTTATGTATAAAGCTGAACAGGAACACTTAATCAAACTGCTCCATCTGTGTCAACCCTTCTGATGGCTCGAGATGGCACCACTAATGCCTGGGCATCCATCATGCCTCTGTAAACAGCAAGATACCCCAAGGAATAACTCAGGGGCCTTCTCCCAGGGATATTGCTCAGTGTAAAGTCAGTATTTTAACCTCTTGTCCAATGGGAATATTGCTTATGACAGTTTCATACAGCTGTAGTATTACTGCTATTTATCTTCACACCGCTCCAGTGATGCTGTGTCCTCCTGTTGCCCTTTCTGCGTTGGAATTCTTGGTCTGTACTTCCATTCTGCAGAATAGAGGAGGAGGAGGAGGAGGAGGTCAAATCCATGACCCTGGGGAGATTGTCTTCACAACCAACATTTAGAAACAGAGATGAGATGCTTTGGATGATGTCTTTGCTACCTGGTACATATTTTCCACAGCACTAGTCTGGCTCCACTGGAGTGATCTGGATCCCAGGCAGTCTAATATCTTGCTCAGAGTGTCAGCAGAGTGCCTTTGGCAGGACTCTTAGGTTTAGCACAACAGTTATTCAAGTATCTGAGCATGTAATGGATTTTTTTTTAGTTGTAGAAGTAGCCTGAGTCTGTGAAGGTGTAAGTGTAGAGGTTGCTAAATCTCTTTAACTGATGTCTGTGCCTGGGAAGAGCACTCAGCATCTGCTGCAAAACATGCTCTTCAACCCTACCAATGTTTTAGGAACAATGGGTTTATTTTAGTTCCTTTTGCTATGTTTATATAGCCTTTGCAACAACTTGCACAAGGGTAAGAGTCCTTATCCAATGCTAAAATGTGTTCTCCACATTTTATAATGTGTTCAGTGTTTACTTGCTGTTTCTAGAGTGTTCGTCTCAAATTAAGGCTGATTTTCCAGTGATTCACTTCCAGCTCTTGGCAGTATGTTTTCTGCCTACAGAGGTATTTCAGGCAGAGATGGGGTAAAAGGAGATTTTTAATAAAATAAATATACAATAAATATAGTGGAACAATGCATTTTACAGCTGTGTCCCCTGCCTTTCACTGAGAATGTCATCATTTGATAACATGGCAGTAAGACAGAGAATTTGAGATCTGCCTTTACAAAACTATGAGGAATTGGGTTGCTTCAGAAAACCTCCTGATGAACTGACATGAGATTCCTTCCTTGTGGTTCTTTCTGCTACTACAGATTCTTCTTGGTGAGTTGTACTAGAAATGCCAGTTTTTGCAGTTTGAGGAGAAGGAGAAAAAAGCTGATTATAAATAAAGGGGGAGGGGAAAATAAGAAAATATTTAATCTTCCTTAATGATAACTTCATTATATCTTCTCATTACAGTAATTACAGGTTTAACTAAAGATTCTCCCATTGTGCAAGCTCTGGAGAGGCTGGGAATTTAATAAACATTTAGAATAATACCACACAATGAAGGCAAAAGGTGAAATTACTACTTGGATCCATCTCTTTCAGCTAAACTGTGCAGGATCAAGGGGTCACTCAGCAGAGATAATTGTTAATGTGGCTCCAAGGGGCAGCCAGGCAGTCAGGCAGACAAACATCCTTCTGTTATATTGGGTTGCCAAGAGATTGCAACTTCAGTGCTTGATTAAACTTCAGAAATGATTCATTGATTAGCACTTAGACACTTGCCAAAACGGACAACAAGGAGGGGGTACCAAAGTGAGGCCATTGCATTCACCACCAGGTGATCCTGAAAGCGTGAGGACTTTGCAGTCCTGTCACGGTCCCGTTTCTGGTTATTCCATTAAAGTCAGGACAGGAGCAGGATGAGCTCATGGCCCAGGTGTTGAACAAGGAATCAAATAACAGGAGTTCAGTGCTGGCTCTGCAAAAGATCCGCTCTCACTAGAAGGCACTTAATCTCTCCCTCCTTTCATTTATCATCTGTAAAGTGACGGTGAAAATGGTTTTCTACAAATGCGCCTGGGCAGAGTTTCTCACAGCACAGAAGCCATGCACAAGACAGATTTTAGGCTGAGAAGAACCTTCTGAAACTTTCAAATTCAGCAGCCAGTAATAAGGCAACCGTTGCTAAAATGTGAAGACCTAGAGATCTATTGTAACAATATTGATTTACAGTTTTAAGACCAGAGAGTATGATCAAGTCTGAAACTGCCTCAAAACACAGACACCAATTTGATTTCAGCAACAACTGACTGGTAAGAAAGATGTCATTACCAAAAAATTTATTTAAACTAGAAAACATTCATACCTTTTTTTGTTGTCTTTTTTTTTTTAATCTAGTGTTTTTGTGTGGATTCTTGGAAGCACAAAAGCAAGCTAAGCCATCACTGAGAACAAGTATTCCATTTCACTTGCTTCTCTAGATAAATATCATTACATAATACTTAATTTTGTAAGATCTTTTAGTAATGGTCATTTGAAGTTTTAAACACCTCCTAGCTCTTTTTTGGTAATTTATCAAAAATGTGAACTTCCATAATATCTCTCATAGGCATAGTTAGAGAATTTTCTGTCCCAAACATCTAGCCCCAAATTGTTCTCTCTGATCACCATCAAAACCTAATAATGAATAGCATACTTTATTCCTCTTTCTGAACTTGCTCAAGGAATCATTCCTATTTTACATAAATTACAGTTTTATATTAAAAATAATGCACTGAGGTTTAAATATTGCTCCCCCAGCTGGAAAAGTACATTTAATTTGCAGTGGGTTAATGTCTGCCTGCAATTAAATACTGAAACATTCATTAGGATGTTCTGGCTAGCATATAATTCTGCTCAGTCATGTTCAAAGAGCATCACTGTTATCAAGAGACAGATGCAGTCATCCCTTCTGTGTGGGGAGTGTTAAAATGAGACCCCCTGATTAAATGGTGACTCACAAGAAACGCCTGGGGAGAGAGCTGGAGGGTGATGCAATCACCACAGAGAGTTTGGGTGCAGAACAATAGGGTAGGCACAGAGCATCACCCTCCCCGGTGAAATCTTACTCAAGGTGAAGCTTTTTCTCGTGGACTGGATCCCAGCTGCCAGGCAGCATCTTGGCAGGTTCGATGGATGACACAGAGTGACGAAAATCTTTTAAATTCATCTTGCGCTTACATCTTTTCTTTTATCTCTCAGCCTCCCAACTTGCACCGTCTGCATTGGCCCGACAGTAAGGTGACTTCAGGACAAGAGACAAATAATTATGTGCTTGGATACTAAAAGGTGATTTATTACTGGCCTTTGTGTGTACTGCTGGACAATGTGTGGGAATGCCGGAACACGCTGGGGAGTTGGTAGCTGCAGCTAAGCCATACAGAGCTCCTGCTCCCCAGAGGGGGAGGAACGCCTCTGTGCGTGGTAGCACACACCTCCACCATCACCAGCACCTTCAGTCCAAGGCTGGGGAGAAGGTATTATCCAGGGAGCAAGTCCTTAAGTGCTGGTGTGGCTGGACAGTGAGGAGAGCCTGGAGGGGGAGACCTCACAGTAAAACCTCTGCTGTTTAAAACAAAGGCTCTTTGCCCCGGGACTGATGGCCCGGGCAGTCTCTTTCCTCCCAACATGTCACACTTAGTCAAGGAGTTTGTGCTGCTGTGTTTTGCCTGCATCCCTTGCCTGCAGGTTTTCCAGCTTCTACTGCTCTAACTGTAACTCAAATTCCCTTTTCAGCTGTGACTCATAAGCACTTTGCAGTGATTTTGTAGCACATATCCTTAAAATGATTAAAATCTCTGGAAAATCACCACCTAAAGTTGAATGAAGCTTACAGCCACAACCCTAGGGAGGGGATTACCCAGTAATGTCTTCAGCTAGACAGTTTCTTTGACTATGGGTATTTCTGATGCAGTTTATGTTAAAGAAATCTGAAAACAATCACTTTCTTCTGAGCAGAACTTCAGGTACATATGTGCTAGAAACCAACACTGTGAACTTTTCTTTCAGTGAGGCTGATGTCCCTGTTTAAGAAAACTGTATACAAAATTAAAGCAAAAGCAATTTTCTACAGAGGATAAGAAACAATGAGGAATAAATCCAATTTGGTGATGATTGGCCATTCAGTACCAGAATGAGATCAGAGCAGGTCTGGGTTTTATGGCCCTCTGGAAAGTTACTCCACCCAGTACCAACCACACCGAACCAGGAGGACTTCCCTTCCCATCTCAGTATAAGAAAGTTGTATGAACTGCATCCTCCTCCCTTTAAACACAGGAATTGGCTCTTGTGTCGTGCTGGCTGCAGAAGGCATTTATGGCATTGTTGATGTGTTTTTGGAAGAATGTAAGGAGCAAAGCCCATAGTGATGGAAAGGTAAAGGGTGTCCCCATCACAGACTGGGTGTAGAAGACAGGAAATTATTTTACCATGAGGGTGTGGTGCAGAGGTGCCCGTTTTCAATGTTCAGTGTAGCTGTGGAAGCAACATGGATTGTGCATTCTTGTTTTTCAGGAGCAAGATGGGTCAGTCTTTGTGATGTTGCACTGGTCAGTACACCCCCACCAGCCCTTCCACACGTGGCCCAGGGGAAAAAAAGGCTTGAAATCCCAATACACGTTTCTGACTTTAAGCAGTGAGATGCTTTGGGTGAGTTTGGGAAAATTCATCTCATTGCCAACACCAGGAGGATCCATTCAGCCCCATTTGTTTCTTTCCCTCCTAGTGAACCCTGCAGACAAGCACTCAGCAATTAGTGTGATTTTGTGCCCTAATTACACCATATTATTGTTATCTTTATGAAAAATAAACCTGCTGCAAGTCTAGAATCTGTATTCCTCCTACACTTCTCCTTAAGCTACTTTCCCTGCAGGCACAATCTCTCCTTCCCTTGCTCCCTTCTTCTCTCTGCTTTGCAGGTAGCTTTGTTTTAGACAGGAATATTTCTCACCCAGTCAGTACTGAATGAAACCCTCTGCTTTTTGTGTCCTGTACTGAATAGGAGAAATCTTCAGCAAATAGAGAGAGCAGCTGAGTGTGAAAGGACAGGTGCAAATGCTCCTGGAAAAGCTACCGAATAAAAGGCAGGGAGAGGGTAGAAGAGAAGATTTGCTGCTTGGGAAAGGATGCTCTTTGGAGAAGATTGTGCATGTGAATCATGTTGGCATGAGTGGCTGTAAAAGATATCAGTGTAGGAGAGGCAGAGGTAAAGGGATCTCTGTGTGTGCTGGAATCTGTGAGGAAAAGGGGGAAGTTTCCTCATTCTGGGCCTTAAACCTCAAAGAATGTAAAGGTTTTAGTAGGAAAAAAATGCATTCCCTTGATCACGTCCTCGAGTATGGGGCTGCTCCCGTGCAGTGGATCCCTTGGAAAGCTCTCACCTACAACAGGGATGTAGAGAGCTGATGTCTCCACTTGCCACAAACCCAACCAGACCAGGAGGCTTCAGGCTTGCTGCCCATTTCCCACAGCACATGCCATGGGCCCAGACAGGAATCTCTGTTGTGCCTCTTTCGTGTCTGAACTATTGCACAAATGTAAAAAACCCTCTAATTCTGACCAGAGGGAATTTCTGGGTGGAAAGAAAGATGTCCAAGCAACCCAGATGCTCTGGCGTTGCTGTGCAGGATGTGCTCAGTCAGAGCATGTCGGGGTTCTCTGCCTGGCAGAGCAGCTGTACCTGACTTTTCGGACCAGCAGCTGATCTGCTGAGCTACTGTGTGCATTGGCTCACTTCCAAAATTGACAGCTCTCTGGATATTAATAACTGTAGATTCTCAGTTGGATACAATTATTCATTGCATAATTTAGTACTTTCTTCCACTTTCTAGATCCTGTTGTCACCTTTCAATATTTGAGGGGTGCTACCTGTGTCCCTGAACCCCTGAGACCCCCATGCTGCACGTGTAGGAGCGACCCTTCTTGCTCAGTCCCTGCAAGCCTCAAACACAACCAAATTACTCAGAACAATTGCTGCTGCCTTTATCTTGAAATGTGCTTTGATCTTGCTGCAGGGTTTGTGAATTCGGTGTCTTGTCCATTATTTTCAATCTATTTTAATGGATGCAATCACGGAAGTGGTCAGGGAAAGGGACCATCTTTTCTGGAATGTGGTGTAGTGTTAAAGGCTTTGATTCACCACAGAGCTCCAAAGAGCTACTGGAATAGAAAGGACAGACCAATAACAACTTCTGCCAACATGAAAAGTTGAGCCATAAGACAATGACACATTCTTAAAAATTTACTTCTACAGGGATTTGCTTCTACAGCCAGGCTGTCAGTTGTAGCTGAGCTGCAAAGTTAATCTGTAGGGCTAATTTAAGCACATCTGGATGGGTTGGTCGTCAGTTCTTGCATCTGCAAAATACTGCAGAACTGCTGCTGGTTTGGAAGGAATTCATCCAAGAGTTTGGGAAGCTTTTGCCATTTTATCAGCCAAAATTCTGGCGTAACAATAGCTCTGTGCCTTTGCAAAACATATGTTAGGAAAGTTAGTAACATCACTTTCATATTTTCGCCTTGTAATTAGTTCCCTCAATGTAAGTATAACCCTGAGAAAAAACAGCCTTTCCTAAAGGGATATCTGGGTACTTTTCAATACTATTCCAGAGGGAAGCTGAGTAGCAAATGTTGTATTTTGTTTTCCAGATTTCAAATGCCCATCAAGCCTTTGAAAAGTGTATTATTTAGCTCGTTATTAATAATCCAGCTGTTAGCTTGGATTGCTAAATGAATCTGCAGAAAAATAATGTGTGTACTCCAGTTCCTCAATGTTTAGATTCATCCAAGCGTTTAAGAACTGTCAAACAAAATGCACTGTATTCAAGGGAATACATTCATTGAAAGATTAAATTAGGTACTGCAGAAAAGCCCCCCGTTGCAGTGGAGAGGCATTTCATGCTAACAAATAACTACAGCACTATTATAACGAGACCTAGAGGCATGTGATTTCAACTGACTGCACATCTTTGCTCTGTGGGTGCCTGCAATTTTTCTTTTTTTCCCAGGCTGATGAAAGAGCAAATAGTGGTTGACATGGACAGAGCTGTTCCCTTAAACAGTTTTAAAAGATCCTGTAGTATTTCAAAGACTGTCTTCAGAGTAGTTTCCCTGACCCATACCTGTGGTTTCCTTTCCATCTGCTTCTTTTGAAGCACTGAGAAGCTGGTATGTCTCAGGGCCTCCAAACTTTTGTGCCTGAGAAGAGCACTCTCTCTGTGCTTCCTGACATGCTCCCTGGTTTTCACTTGGCTTTTTCAAGTCTTTATTTGTGTTTTCCCAGCAGGCAGCAAAGCCTAGATAACCTGTTCCATCTGATTTTTTTAAGGTAAAATCTGTGTGTAACCTCCTATGAGATTTGGACTCAATCCCTGCTTTTGTCTCCTTATAAGATGGGACATTTTTTTTTCTTTTGCCCTTTAAAATGTGGTGTCTTTAAAGGAATATTACCTCCTTTCTTGCCTGTACTTCAGATTGTAAACTAAAGTTCCTGAGAAAGCCAAAAGGAAAAAAAATTCCAATTTTTGGCCAGCTGCAACTGCACTGTCCGAGTTGTGAATCTAACATGGCACTGTTCACCCTTGCCTAATATCCAAGGCTTGGTCTCTCCAGCTCTGGCTGACCCCTCTGTTAATATGTGGGGCCTAGAACAAGAAATAAACTTAGGTGCTGCTGTAGAGGGTGAGAGAGCTTGTAAAAAATGTGGTGTATTCAGCAATTCAACCACTGAGCACCAGCAAAACAAATATTCATGTGGAAACAAAAGCTTCCTGACATGGGGTTATGTACTTTTGCCATCCTAAATACTCTACAAATGTCTCTGTGGGAAGTATCAAAGATGCTTTATTGCACCTGACAGGTTATGAAGATGGTTCTTTACCCAGTTGGATATAGTGACTTATGTGTAAATGGAGAAGGCTGAATAACAAACACTAAATAATTTATTCGAGGAATCTCTTAAATTTTTCCCGCAGCCCTTATTTGATGAATGTCTGTACACACAGGGATGTGTTGTGCCTGCCTGTCATCATGCAGTGAGGATCCACTGATGATATTTTAGAGCTCAATTGCTATTGATTTCAGGTCATTTAGGTCACTAGAAAACTTCCACTTCCCCTCTGTGAAATCGAGACCAAAGAGATGCATTTCAGGATGCCATATGTACCCCATATGCAGAACACACAGATAACTGTGAACATCCCAGGGCTGAAACTGGATTTACCAAGTATCAGGATAAACAGCCAGAAGTGATGGTGGGAACTAAGCTACTGTTCTGGGCCATATCCCAGCTGTAAAAAAAAAATACCAGGTTTCCTTCTGGCAGAGCCAGTACAGCACTCAGGAATGCTGTCTGTGCATCTGTTTTATGGCCAAAACCTTTGCCCTGTAGTACTGCACAGGTAGGAGAATCTCTCAGCAGGCAGAGCCTGTATTTCATGCATTGAATCCAAAATACATATGGGCAGCACAGTCCTGCCCTGGCAGGAGGCTGAGTGTTGGCAGCAGCTACATGTGCCTCAGTGTTTGTCTGCATCTAGCTCTGATAAGGGAGCAGACAGTGTAAATCTGAGATTAACAAAATTAGACTCTGCCAAGAATTCCCATCCCATCTATGTCAACAGCCATCCATATTATTTTAGGGGCTCCTCTTTCTCTCTGGGATGAACAGAGTAATATTTCATAAATCAAGGCTTGGTTATCAAGCGAAATGCTCATTTCTAACCACAAGATGCTGAGGCTGCCAGGCTGTGACTGAAATGGCACACAAATAATGCCAGAGCCGCCAAGCTGCTGCAATCCCTGACGGCAGAGGGTGGAAAGAGCCTGGTCCCTGAGGAGAATCAAACCCCAAGGCATGTTTAGTCTGTGCCCTGGCATGGATTTGGAAAGGGGGACCTTGTCTACCTTTCCACTGCAGCGGGCTTAGCTCCCCTGACAGAAGCCAGCCCAATGTGCAGCATTCCCAAATCTTTCTGTAACGTTAGAACAAAAGAGATGAACCAGCCACAGTCTGCAGCCACCTAATCGAAAGTTTCTGAGCCTGTCAGGGCCCTGTTATCCCGGCGCTCTG
This sequence comes from Atrichornis clamosus, assembly GCA_013400975.1. Classification (NCBI taxonomy): domain Eukaryota; kingdom Metazoa; phylum Chordata; class Aves; order Passeriformes; family Menuridae; genus Atrichornis; species Atrichornis clamosus. Next base: position 219,948 of record WBMZ01006804.1, on the reverse strand, counting down.
GTGAAAGCAGTGTATTCCGAGTTTCCCCCAATTATAGCTCCCTGCAGCACAAGCAGCAGCTCTTGCAGCCGGGCTCGGTCCTCCCACACACCCGCTCCTCGCTGGGTTGGTGCCTCAGGATGGAGTTGCCTGGCAACAAGACTCTGCATCTTTGGGAGACAAAAGCTATTATTTCTGTCACACAGATGTGCTAATGTGATTATTGACTGGAGGGAGGGGGGCACAAACGCAAGACAGGTCAGATTTCAAATACACGAAAATTTCCGGGCGAGAGGGTTTTAAGGGAGAAAGGCAGAGAACCTGAAAGAAAGGCATCAAGGTGGAGGGAGAAGGCAGGGAACTGCCAGGTAGAGCACGGGGTAAGGTAACCCTGCTCATAGTTTTTCCAGTAAAACAATTTGATTCAAAAAAATAACAACAAAAAAGCCCAGTTTGGTGTGTTTTAACTGATGAACTTTTAGTGAGTCCCTCCTGGATTCCTGCAGATGGTCTGGTGGCTGCAGACAGCTGACCCCAGTGCTTGGGGATACTGTGCCTGCAGCTCTGGAAAAGCTGGTGATACAACTGGGTGAACAGAAGCTTCCAGGACCTTGCAGATGCTCAGCGAGTTCCAACCTCCCTGGCTAAACACTGCTGACAAAGATGTTCATTTCACCAGTTTGATGCTAATTTGGATCAAAACCAAATGGCAAAAAGAAAGAGAAACTTTCCTTTCCCCTGCCACCTGTCTTTCGATGTTTATAAGTCACTTTTTAAGTAGAACCAATCAAAAAACTCCACTGTCAAAACCCCACGGTCCTCCCTTTGGGATTCTATTAAGCTGGCTGTGTAATGCCTTTCTCTGTGCAGGTCTGTGGGAAGAGCTCTGGCTTCTCCTTCCAGGAGGTGTGGGATGCTGGATGCCGTCCCTGTGCCTGGTTGCAACGTTGCAGCTCCATAAAGCTCCACCACCCTCCGGCACTGAGAAAAGCTGCTCCCTATCACAGGAGGGCTTGGTCACGCTCAGATGTTAAAGTGCTGTTCCTACCTGCTCTGCTCATGCTGCCTTTGCTCCTGTGGGTGGGGGGGTATGATGTGAAAGTATTTCGATCTGTGCATAAGTCAGAGAACAAGCTATTTTCTGTGGGTTTGCATGTATTTACATCCAAGTTAGTTTATATGAGGGCTAGGGTTGCTTGTCCTGTAAACAAGTGGCCTGGGGCTGTGGCCAGTGCACGAAATGTAGGATTTTATTTGAACTTCTGGGTGGATTAGTTTTGTTTTTCTAAAAGACTTTCAACAAAAATCCATGAGGCAAAATGGATGAATTTTGTTGATGCAGAAGCCCCGACCCTGTAGCTGCACATTCACAGTGAGTTGTGCTGTTGACTGTCCAATGAAGTCTGTCCTAGGCTACACACACAGCCCTGCTCGTTGCCCGGACTTCCCTGATCATTAGCAGTTTTTAAATGAGTGGGTAATTGACAACGCAACCAAAGCACCCTAACAAATATCAATGCAATGAGCAGGACCGGTTAAAACTAAAAGAAGGTCGTTATTCACATCATGTTTGTGCTATTTTGGTGAGTTGGATCCTTGCAGTGACACTGCTGGTTTTGCTGCGGTTTCTCCCACTTGCTGTTTTTCTAGCATAAGTTGTGCTGCTCGGTGTAATGAGGCATGACAGGCACCAAAGAAAGAGCCCTCTCGGGGAGAAGCATGGCCCAGCGCTATTTCCCCAGCAAAGTAGAATTCTAATGACCAGAGCATGAAATGCACTTTTCTGCTCTCTTAAAATGTGAGTTAACAGGAGCAACGTCAAGGCAGGAGTAACAAATGTCCCCTGATCCCTACCTGGAACCTAAGACACGCCTAGAGCAAAATGCTAATTGAGCGTGTAAAGCGACTGTGTTGAGGGCAATTATTTCTTTTCCTCTTTTCCAGAGACATCATCTCAAATGTCAGAAATAGAGACAGGTGAAAAAAGTCTTTTTTTGGAGAAAAGAGGAGATTCCAATATTTGTCTCCTTTCCAGGACAGAATGAAGGCTGGACCTTTAAAAGAGCCCGTGAAAAACAAAATAAGGGGAGCACAACACAGCAGATTTCTGGGCTCTTCTCTTTGGCTCCTATTTTGTTTTGGCTTCCATTTCAGTTTGGAACGATTTGAAAAGATGAAATTCTTTTCACTTTGTTGGAAAAAAAATTATTACAAAACACTTTGCTTTGTCTTGGAGTGAGATATTTTTCTCCTGAATTTTCAGGTGGGCCATCCAACCAAATGAAACTGGGAGAGTAACCATACAGTTTATCCAGCCTGAAAGGTAAGTTTTAAAAGACCTCTTGAGCTCTGCATATGTATGAGATACATATATATATATATATATATATATAAAAGAGTGCAGTAGTTGAATGGAAATGAGGTGTCTCTTAGTGTTACATCCTGAAAAGCACCCTGTATGGATGTCTCCAAATCTTAGAGAAATGCAAAAAAGGATCACTGCTGTAACTAAATTTCTATTCAGAAGAGGGATTTGGTTTTAATTTTTGCTTTTCCCACATAGCTGGAACTGTGGCTTGAGTGCTAGGATGTGAAACCACCTTCAGAGCAGATGAGGTTTTCAGTGGTGTGTGTCTCACAGGTGAAACGAAAAATAATAGAGGAGCTCAGTTAAAAATAAAAGAAGGTGGATTTTTTGATAAGTTAGAAATTGAAGGCTGGAGCCTAAGAGGGAAGTAGAAAACATACCTGCCCTTAATGAAATATTTAAATAGAAGGATTGAACTCAAGACATGCTTCTATCCAGCAGTGAAAGAAGCTGAGAATCCCTGCTGAAGGGCTGCATCTGTTATGAAAATCATCTTTCAGCCATGGCTTCAGTCTCTTTTGCAAGAAATCAATTCCTTGGTGAAGCTACTTCTCACTTACAGTGTAAGATACAATAATAGACTAGGAGAAAAATGCATTTTTGGCACCTTTTGGCTTAACCTACTTGAAAATGAACTTCTCCAGCTTCCAAAATGAGCAAACTTCTCTGCAAGAAGGGTTGCAAGGGGAAGCCAATCTGTTTGTAGAGCAGTGATGAAGTGTGATAAATTCAGATCTCAACATTTTTAGTTGATTATGAGGTTGTCACTCAGGCAAACTTCTCATTCTCCTTAATAACCATCGTGCTTTGATAGGAATTGAGCACAGGCCTTGGGATTTGTCCATATAGCCTAACAAATCCTTGCAAATATTGATTAAAACTGGAGTGAAGGTAGCAGGAACAGCAGAAGCTGACTACCTAATGCAGTGATTTATTACACCACACGTTGCTTTTCCTTTGCCTGGTGTTCTTGCAGGCTCCCAGCACCAGCCCTGAATTAGAGGAATTATTCTGTTCAGCCACTCAACAAATTCTGACTGATGCAAATACTTCTCACTGAAGGAACTGAGTCACAATTTCACAAATAAACCTTTTTCCATCTTTAATTGCCTAAAAAGAAAAAAAAAAAAAAAAAGGAACATTTGAACATTATTTCTACTGGCGCCATCTGGTGATTTCCCGGCAAGGGCTCAGGCTCCCCAGCCAAACACCACAGCCAGCAGTTCCTCCTCAATGTGTTCCTATATGTGCTCCCCCAGAAGTTTCTGCAAGCCTAAAATACAGGGTGGCAATTCCAGCTTTATAACTATCCACTTACTGCAGAGAAATATAAGTGGAATTTAGTTCTGTGTCGTTAGTCTTCTCTCGCCCTTACTTATCTCAAGATCTTGGTGCCTCTTCCTAAATCTAATGTATAAAGGTCAGCACGTCCCTTCCTGAGGGGCTGCTAGCATTCCTGGCAATACGAGCTAGAAAACAGCAGTGAGGAGGAATAATCCATTCCAGTCCACACAGGGAAGCAGGGCCCAGCTCCCAGCTTTCCAGACCCGTGCTCCTATCACCAGAGCATATTTGCTCTAATAATCTAATCTCTCCCGCCATTAATTCTGCACTAGCTTATCTGTTTTGTTAATAAAATCAAATGTCAGCCTTGCTGTAAGGAGAACATACTGAAAGACATCCTGCTTTTAAAGCAGCCAGAAGTGTTGTGGCTTTTATTTCATAGAAGTACCGGGACAGCTGTACCTCTTCAGCCTCCCTCTGCTCTGCTCTATGCAGGTAGTTCCCCTGCTCCCTCACTTCCCAGAGAAATTTGCAAAGAACAGAGAATTTTACAACTTCTCTTCCTGTTACTTAAACACACAGAGAAGTGGGTGTTCAGGGAAGGAAGAGAGGCAGAAACAGCAGTGACAGGATAGAGGAGGCTCCTTTACATCCCCTGCAAGCTCACAGAAGTCAGGAAGGGTATGGAAAAGGCAAGGATAAAGGAAATTGCTGCTACATCTTTCATCCTTACAGTGCCTTGTACGTGAAGAGTCTGGCCTCCCCCATGAATAACAGAACAAGAAGCATTTGTCCAAAAGGAAGAAAAGATTCCCCAACAAATGGCGCCTTCATTGTCTCCTGAAATAAATAAAATCTTTCTTACTTGGACCAACAGAACATCCTAGAGTGGAAGAGGGCGTAGACACATTGATGGAGGTTCTCCTGCGAGTTTCCTGCTAGGAAGAAATTCCCACTGGGTCAGCTTTATGGCATCTCCACACTGGGATAAGGATAACCACCCCACCAGCAGGATTCAAGGAGCTGGGGTGTCTTGTGCACACTGCATGATCCAGGGTGCCCTGTGGACCTTCCTCTCTAATTTCATCACAGAGAAGCAAGTTAGAGGGAGGTAATTTTCAACAAGCTCATCAGCATAAAGAGATGTAATGTCTAGACACCTATCTAGGATCCGTACAAAATTCAGGATAGGAAATTCAAGGAGGACTTGGCTTATAATAGAAATGTGGAGTAGCAGAAGTTCTGCATGGATTTCAAACGTAATTCAACACATTTTGCCCTGCTGTGGCAGACACCTTCTCTTGCAAGTGCGTAACTTGCATCTTCTCTGTTCCTTTGCCATGAGCTTCACTCCTACAAATTTTCTTTTTTATTCCACTATTCAGCAAAGAAGAGACATAAAGCATTGACAGGATGGTTTGAAATCCCAAGGCTGATGTTACAAGACAGGATCAGTTGTTTCAGGCAGTCCTGGCATCACATATAATTATTTATTTTTTAAAAGAATACAGTGCGTTTGTATTGAAAACTGAAGCTTAGATTCTTCTATCATTTGTAGAAGGCTTTGTCAACAGTTAATCTTTATATCAGTGCATGGGTGATGGTGGAGCTCCAGCAACCTTTCACAGAACAGGATTGACCATCAAAATAACATATCCCAGTAGGCTTCCTATACTGCAAGAAGTAGAGCTAGTAAGTGACGTGATACCTGCTGGTTTTGTACTTTCATGAGTTTTGAATACGCCCCAAAACTGGGATTTTAATCTTAATTTACTTAGAAATTTTAAATTTAAAAAATGGTATTATTTAAGATAACCTGCAGAGTTTTTAAAAGTATGTGGTAAGCTCCCTTTGGATACAGCATGTTGAAAAACGATGGGAAAGATTAGTGTTAGTTCTTTTTTATTCTAATTACATGCAAATCATGGTTCCATTTTAGATACTTGGAAATAAGTTCTACAACTGCTTGATTATGTTTAATAGGGGCTATGCAAGTCCTATCCGGAGGCTGGAATGCAAGCCATAATATGCACAAGTAATGGAAAGACTGATATAGAAGCAGAAATTAAGATCTTCTTTAGTGTTTCTGCTGTCTTTGATTTATTTAACCCTACTTATAACAAAATGCAGTGCAGTTGGAAAACTTGTTTCTAGATAAGAAACCCTTTTTCTCTTCAGCAGGACAATTCATCTAAACTGGCTTCAACACATTTTGATAAATGCAGCAATTTTCAGACACACACACACAGAAAAAAGGAAATGGAAAAGTACAGTGGTATTTAACAATTCAGGAAAAGTAATTCAATGTGCAGTTACTGTTTCTCTTCTAAACACATCTGTGACTTTAGGCTGTGGATCACAGCTGTGTGTGCACAAGGACAGCCATGTACATTTATGCTCTAGGAAACTCTGACTAACACTGTTCAGCCTGTAGATATTGGCAGTACTGCATTTTCACAGTGATCATCATCATCATCAAAGGGAAATCATTGTTCCTGACTCACAAAATTGTGTTCTTACACATTGGTTTGGTGACCAAGTGGGATTTTCAAGGGCAATCTGATCAGACCTTACCAGACAGATGCCCACGGCGAGGGTCATTTATACAAGCATTTAATTGCACTTTTTTAAACAAGCGTCTCTCTGGTCACTTTTGTCTCCGTGCCACAACCAGCTCCACCACTCTGAGTCTCCTGCAGCTGAACCTCTGCTCACGTGTCAGCATTTCTGCCAGCACCGGCTCCAGAGCAGCACTGATGGCATTGTCTGTTGTTCCACACCAAAACAAATCCGAATGGCAAAACCCTGACATCCATTGCACAATGGAATGCTTGGAATTTAACCAGTATTCTTAGTGAGATCAGGATGATCCACCACAGCAACTTTCCCATTAAGCGGGCAGCATGCCTCCCAAGATTTCTTCTATGGATTGAAACACTTGCAGAACTTAAAAGAGTGACCATGTAAATCTTTAACATGGAGTGATGCTGTATCGCTCCAAGGCAGAAGTATCCCTTCAGGTGTTATTCCCCGTGATCCGCCAGCGCATTATTTGGCATGGGATCTCACCGGTCAGTACACCTCCCTGCAAGCTCAAGGCAAGCAACAATTAAGTATTAAAAAGAAAAAGTCTTCCAATTGCATTTTATTTTTTATGCTCACTTTTAGCCAGTAGCCTCCAAACATTAATTCAAGAGAATGGTTCTTCCCAAAAGGGGGTGGGAAGGCCATGAATAAATGCCCAATTCCTGTTTGCAATGCTAAGTGGCATTTCCCGAGGAGATCATTCCGCAGCAGCACAGGGACTCAGTTAATTGCCCCCGTGTTCCACAAGAAAGCCACTCTCCTCATCTGGAGAGTAGCTCCGGGGGCCACTGGAGTGTCCACTCACCGTGGTCACGACGGGTTTGGGGGCAGAGGGAGCCCAGCCCGAGTGTTCAGCTGTGCCATGTGAAGACCCCATCCAATTTCACATAATAGCAGCCTGTAGAGCCTGAGCAACTGAATGCCTGCCTGAACAGCTCATTTACATTTTAAATGAACCTGCTGATGCCTTTGGGCAATCTTGATGGTTAATAGCTTAGCAGTAAAACATACCATTCTTTTCTCCCCTCTAAAATAAACAAACAAATACATCTACGGCATCAGAGCATCACTTCTCTGGGTAGATGCTTTATCTCTAGTATGAGGTCTGCATTTTAAAGGCATTCCTAGTGCTTTCAAGCCCTTCTAAATCCCTAATATAGGCAGTGACACTGGATCTTTTTGTTTCCTCATTAAAAAACTGAAGAAAACAGCATCACACACACACGCCACCATCCTCCTTCAAAAAAAACGAAAAGAACAAACCCCTTCACAAACATCTTGGACTTCTTATAATGACCTCCACAGAGGACAACACCACACTGCCATCATCTTACAGAGGGAATACAGTTCAACGTCACAGCACTTTCCTTAACACCTCAGTAATCCCTAGAGCTACTTAAAGTAAATTCCACAGGTAATGGGGAGATGACCTGACTGTTAACAGGTCTCCCCTCCATGCACCTTGGTTCTAAACAGGATCATTGTGATGGGGATTTGACTACAAACACCCATCAGCCACTTTAGGTGAGATGAGCAAGCGCAGCTTTCTGTGATTAAACCTTCTCTGGGAGATGCCTTCGTTGATTTGCAGTGATTGCCCAGACTGTGAGCTGAAGGTATTTCTGTTTGCTGTTCATCCTCTGCTGCAGTCACATTTTTAGATGGTACTCATCCGTCTTCCACTGGCCAAATTTTCACCCCATAGCTTCTCTCCACAGGCTGTATCCTGTTTCTGATTTGCTGCCATTCCCTTCAAGGACATCTGTGTTGTAGATGAGTCTTAGGACAAATAAGCCTCTAAGTACTTTCTATTCCTTAATGTAGTCCATGGCCATGACCAGGAGGGATTGCAGAACTGCTGAGTGAAGATAAAAGAAAACTTCATATTTTGCTATTAATCCAACACTCACAGCAAGCTGGAGAGGAATACTTTTGTGAGTAACCGATTATAGGTGCTCATGGAGCTGTGGCTGGTCAGATGGCGGCTGCTACACGTCTTACAGAATCACTGCTGCCTCCAACGCCCTCAGGAGAGATGCAGGTTTAGGCACCACAACACAGATCACCTACGGGCAGACTAAAGGGTACCCGATGATGGAGAGGGAATTAAAGGAAATTGTGATGTCTCCTCTGGGAGCAACAAGAGCAAGTTGCACAGCTCTCCAGAGAATTAGATGATAAAAAGCAGGAAAAGGGGATCCCAGTTTGCCAGATAGGTTACATGGTTCTTTTGCAGGACCCCCTCAGGTCTGGTCCCATCACTTGAGCCAGCTCTTTGGAAACCTGCTGCCGTAAATGCCTCCCTCTGAGTGTCTAAGGGTGAAGGAAGCATTCTGAAAGATGTTGTTCTGAATTCCCTGTGCTGCAGTCAAACGATTTCTCTAGCGTTTAGCACTCTGAAAGGCAAATGTCAGCACAGTGTTTTCTCCAGCAGCCACTGCAGAAGACGGAGCTGACATCCTTTCAAGTTTGTCCAAAGAGCACATACAAGCAAGTGTTCTGCCTTATGGCAGGGACACCATTGCTGTGTGTTGCTGAAATGAGAGGCTTTGGTCAGGCTGCGTGACAGGAAACCGAGTGGGAAAATGTTGGCTTCGGTTTCACTTGAGCCTCCCACAGCAGATGGGTCGAACATTTTAATAAGTCTTCTGAGCAGATGAGCTAAATGTTTTAGACCACATAAGTGCTGATTAGAGAGGCCTTGTGTGTGCCCCCTTGCTAACATGTCAACTTTGCCAAAGCAAGAAATGCAAGGTTGCTGTAGTAACAGAATTCAAATGTCAAGAGAGAAGTCAGTGGAGGGTAAGGAAAGACTTTGAAAGAGTAAAGCTCAAGCCCACCTCTTGGTTTCCAGCCTTCTGTGGACAGGGGCTGAAACAGAATGGGAGAGCAGGTGCAGATTTAAGAGGCTAGAATTGTTTATACAGACAATGAGAAGTTGATAAGAGGCAAGGACTGGTAGAAACTAGATGTGTGACCTATAAGGAGAGGGGTTTACTAGAGACCTGTCTCCAGACAGTCTGGCAACTTATTTTCCCCAAAAATATATTATTTAGTGGAGATGCCAGATTGGGAACATCACTAGGAGCCCAGGATGTGCTAGCCTTGAAAACCATCTTTAGCAAGGGAAGGAGGAAATAGTCTGTTTGTTTACTGGAAAGCTCTCCCAGGGCAGCAACACTCTGCAATATTGATTAGGAATAAAGGGAACACATAAAATGAGTATTAATTTGTAAGATGAAGCTTAAATGATTTACAAAAGTATTATGTGACACAGTCACCTGTAGCTGGCTCTTTGTGATTTAGGAGTGCCCCCCGTGTCCCTCTGCATTGTCTGCACCATCCTCTCCCCAGGGTTCTCACACTCCACCAGCAGGGATTGCCAAGACTAGACCACAACTTTCTTATTTTCCCAATTACTACTGATCTGTAGAAGCTGCAGCATATCCACCCACAGTGTGAGGATGGTGTGGCACTGGGATCCAGGCAGGAGTATTTGTGTGGGTGAATGATGAGAGGACAGAAAATAACCTATTACTCACCCACAAACTAGAGTCTCTGATGGAATGTGAGCTGAGAAAACAAAATCCTTGAGGAAGCGAAAGAATATCAAAATTGAACATTGAAGTGAAAGGTTATAAGCTATCTTTGGTGCTATCTTTTTCCTCCATGGGACAGAAACAAATGTTTCAAAGTCCCCTATGAAGCTGGCAGTTAAAAACAAGAAGAAACACATCAGAATGGATTTAGGCCTCATGGGCCAAAGTTAGTGTTCAGCTGAGAATTGTAAACTATCAGAAACATTTGGTCCTGGAATCTGTGTCCCCGCTGAGACAAGAAACTAAACATAGAACCACAGAGAGGTTGGGTCGGCACATCCATTGGCCAGCAACTCATGGGGCAAAGTAGAGAGCACTTAACTGGATCATCGCATTGGGAACTCTCTTGGAGGGAGACATCTGGTAACTTCTCCACCTTGAATCCACAACCTTTTCCCTTCCTCCTCGGGCCTGCAGAGTTGGTGTCCCTTTTCTGCAGGGGAAAGTTTTCTTCCTCAATTCTCCCTTTCTCTCTCAATTCATTTTTTGATCAGGAAAGTGGAAATTGGAGGAGATGTTCATCTCAGCTGCAGAAATGTTCCTGGGAGTGCAGTATCACATGCATTTGTCAGTCCTGCTCTCAACAGCTACAGCGGGGAGGCTTCCATCACTTTTGCTATGGCAACCACTCCATGCACTTTAGTTAAATTTGACTTAACTTCTTTTCCCTTGATGATATTCAGCTGGGATTGTCCTTCCCATGGTCAAAAAGCCCGTAACAGCCTCTCTAAATTCTACCTGCACAGACAGAAATTGAAGGCTCAGCCAGCCCAAGCACTTTGACAGTGCAAACTGCCTAAATTAAAACATCTGCAGTGTCTATACCTAGACAAATAAATCCAAATTAATTCAATCTTACGGAGGAAAGTTTGTTTATTCATTAAACAGAGTAAAATGGTGAGTCAACCTGTGGACACCTGCGCTGGAATCAGCCTTCTGACACTGCAGTGTGAAACTGGCAGCCCACATCAGAGCAAGCTCAGAAATCTCACTCTTCCATCTTCCAGACAAACAAAGAAGGAAGGAATCAATTTTAAGGTGTCTCTTTCTTTTTTTGGGGCAGTGGTGATTCATCAAGGAACCTTCTTCAGAGCTCACCTTCTCCATCCCACTTGTGGAGGAGTCTTTTTCCAAATATCTGAAGATAAGTAATGCTTCCTGTACTTGTATGTCAACCCCCTCCTCCCTGCCAGTGCTGGCCCTCTGGTCTGTCTTGTCTGCAGGATATTCCTTATCAGGGAATTACCAATGGCACACTGCTGTCAACTGGAAAATACCCCCAAAACTTGTTGTCATTGTCTTTGGTGCCTCTCGTCCAGAATTTGACCTGACCCTTTGGGGCCTTCTTAAGCAGAGGAACATGCAAACTTATCCTGCTACTGGTGAAAGAGGAGAGAAATTTAGGAATTATGAGCCTTTGAGGCACGAACTAAAAGCAGTGGCATTTCTGTTAATTCCCTAAGAGTAATCTGCATTTATTTCCTGCTTTGTTGTTATTTAATCTGCTTGTACTATTTATACATTCGAATGTCATGGGTTTGAATCTCATCCCAATTACTTCCCCATAAATCATGAGTAACCTTGGGGAAATCAGAGGTGTGCTGGGGAGTTCAGATGTAAGCATAATTTCCAAAATCTTGCTCCCCAGTGAAATTTCTTTCCCCCAGAGGATCCAGGGAATGCTTGCAGACAGTTCAAAGTCTATGGATTGGATTCTTTGCAGTGTCCCAATCCAGTTTGTTGTATTCTTCCAGCTTGTCCTATTACCAGTCCACTCCTGCAAGGAATTTTGCCTGGTGGTAAATAGGCTTTGCCTGGGTTTGCAGATTGCTTTGCAGCCTGGATATTTGTAAACCTCAGGATATTTGCAAAGAGACAGACAAACCAAGAGGTAACTGTATATACACAGACATGTACATATGCAAATCTTTAGTGCAACTTTGCCCACACCTTGAATTGCACAGGTTTAATATTGGCTGCTGCTGAGATCTTGAGATTCAGTGGCTTCAGGTCCTTAAGCAACAACTCTGAGTTGTGCAGAAATCGCTGGTGACAAGACTAGTCTGTGCAGGTGCTGGTGCAGTTTTCTTCCACATGACTTTGCCAGTGCAGAAGGGCTCCTGGTGTTCCAGCTCTGGATTCCAAGCAGACACAGTGTCATCTAGAGGAGAAAGCATGGCCATGCACACTGAGATATAAAGGGGATATATTTTTTATGGGAATAAATGTCCCAAATGAAACCAGTGTCCGTACTGATGCGGTTTTCCCTCCCTCATTATCTTTCTGGGTTCTGTGTGTGTGTGCACAGGGCATGACATGAAGGTCTCTTGGGAAACTCCTTTGTGATAAACCATAAAGAATATCTCACTGATTTGGGTCATTTATGTCTTTCTATTATCTCCTCCTTATTTCTCTTCTCAAGAGCACGGCGGGCTAACAATAACTTTTGGTACTTCAGTGCCCAGTTTGAAATATAGAAATAGCTTGGATAGTGAATTATTCCTTTGTAATTGGAGACAAGAGCCAGCAGGAGCCAGAAGGAGGATGATTGGTTTGCATTCACATTCTCCTTCTAAAGGCCTTGCTATTTCTTTGCTTCTACTGTACAGGAAGCAGACAAGCTGTTATTTCTAGTTGTTGAGTACAATAGGGCTTGGAAGAAATGTGTTGGGTTTATATTAACCTCCTGTATTGAAAACCTTGGCAGAGTTAACTCAGGCCTGTACCTTTGCAAGATGTGATAGATAAATGAATTATTGAGCAGTTCACTGCATGGGAGGTATTTCGGTCCTGCTGTAGAATAAAAGCACTTTTCTGCATGGGCATTTCAGGTAGCACAGAGCCCCATGCTAGTTTTGGCCAAAGTTTCCTTGTGCATGTGCCTGCTGTGCAGCCTCTTCTACTTTTGGAGAGCGGGTATAATTTGTCCCCACAGATGGATATATTTATTTTGTAAAGCACCCAGACAACTCTCTGGCTTTTATACTTCTTAATGATAGGCATTAGGAGAACACTAAACACAGTGGTCCTGGGGTTAGTGGCTTGATTGCGTGTTAGGATTTCATGCCGTGTAGGAGGGGGAAACGAGGAGTAACAATAACACAGCTTTAAAATATGCTCTTCAGTTAAAGAAAGAGCAGTTCCAAAAAGGCTCTCGTGTGGGAGAGGCATTGACACAGGCATGGCAGGAAAGGTGATCACAGTCCAAAACCGATTCTTGGTCCAGGTCTTGGAAGATAAGCATCCATGAGCAGGGATAACTTTGCATGTGTGAATTCTTCCACAAGAAATGCAGATGTCAAACTCATTTGGAGAGCATTTCTTCAGATGCAATCAGCTGCCTCCAGGCTTTGGAAACAGCACGTTATTTTGATATTACCTCATGGGAAAAGGGGTTTAAGAAACCCTTTGTTTAAATGCATTTGCTTTAGCCAAGCCCAGCAGTTACAGTCAGAGCTGTCCTAGAACGTGCTAGGATCGCATATAAAGGTCACAGGATCCCCACTTAGTTTAAGAACAGCAAAAGCACTGCTGGTACAAAGAAAATTAAAAAATAATAGGGGATAATCTTGACAAAAACATTCAATGCAAGGTAAGTGCCAGAGTTTCAGGCATTCAGTGACAGAGTTTTAGGATCACTATTAGGGGACATGGAAGGTCTTGAATCTGCATGAGAGGAGAACAAGCAGCAACTTTAATTTTTCTGCTTCGCATTAATTGAGAGCAAATCTCACTTCTTTGTACCACTGGATCTCATCTCTGCCAGGTACCTGCTTTTGGCAGGCATTGAATTCATGTCATAAGTGTCCTGCTTTACAGCACGACTTAGGAGGAACTCAAAGATAAAACTAAATTCTTACAAGATGACTGGGCATTTTTAAATTTTTTTCTTTTTAGAAGCCCCAGAGAGTTTTTAAAGGTTTGTTTTGGCCCAGCGAGCACGAGTTTTTCTTGCAAAGAAGCACCGAACTTGTTGGCTGACACAAGAACAACTCCAATTTACGTTTAGAAGATTTGAGTAAGGGGTGGTAAAGGCATTTCTTTGGCAAACAGAGTTATTATTCACTGTATTTATGGCAAGATTAGACACAAGGCTGAGATGTGCTGAACATGAGCTGGTCACTTGCAGTTTCAGTTGATATGAGGGGCAGTTTGTACAATTTCATGCCTCTCTGGATTGGATCTTCCAAAGCCAGGACTGTTCCAGAAGGTTGCAATGAGTCATTTGTGAGACCATTTGATGATTTTTTCCTGAACTGGGAGCTTGTTTGCCCAGACAGTACTTGTGTTCACTCTGTAACTGGTGACATTCAGTCATCTTCAGCACAATATTCAGACTCCATAAGAGCAGCAGACCTGACTCGCAGGCGTCTTCAACACCTGGTACATCACATCATGTTTCTTCAGAATCCTCTCCCCATCCAGCTATGCTGCAACTGTTCAGAGAAAAGCAGATACCTGCAGAAGAGATGGGAGGAATTAGTCCAGATCTTGATACCCAGAGGCACCTGCCTGGGACAGAACTGAGTTTGTTAATATGAGCTCATGAAGGTTCTTCAGTTGTTGTACACAAGTATTTTGTGAGCACATGTGATCACATTCCTGGACTGGTCTGCTCCCGCAGGTTAGTGGGTACAGCAATCCCAGAATGCCTTACTGGAAGCAAGCTAATTGATTGGGCTGGGGACTGTGCTTAGCAAAAGACAAACCTCACATTTTGGGAAGGAGAGAAAAGCAGAGAGGAGAAATCCTATTAAGTCTTGTCCTCCACTAACACCGGACATACTGCACATCAAATCCTCTGCTTGTGTGTTAATCACTCCACTCATTAAGCAGTAGAAGCTGATTAAACAAAAGTCACTCAGAGGGTCTGATGATGGAGGTTGTGTTAAATTCCAAAGCAGATCAAATTAGATGGCTGGATAAGTATTTGCATACATTAACATTAACTAGCCCTTTCTTTTGCAAAGATACAGGCAATATCTTTCTGGATGAAGCCTAAATCAGGATTTTAATCATAGTCTCACGTGATTAGTTCACTTATGTTTCTAACATTGCAGGTCTATATCTACAAAGTAAGAGATGATACCTCACTAAAAAATCATGAATAAATACACGTTATGTAGGTGTAAAGCTTGATAGGAAGGTTGTCCCTTCTAAATCAACATGCATGGGACAGTTAGAGCTACATTTTGTGTTGCTATTAAACTCAGGAGACATTGAGATCTAAATCCAATGACCTAGAGATTAGATGTGCTCAGTGTCCCGAGTCACCCAAACCCTCTGTTATCTGTGTGGTGTATTAATGTCAATCCTGTTGCGTTTCAGAGCATGGGTTATCAAATCTTGCAGTGTCATTTCAGGTTCCAGTGCTGTGAAAACCTGTGGTGCCAGTTCAGGTGCTGTTAGGTAACCTGCATTCAGAGGTACTGTTTGCCAGTGTTTTCTGTACTGCTTCTGACATGCTGAACATTCAGGGATCCTACTGAAATCTGCGGAAGCCGCATGCCCTCTGCCCCCTTGTAAAGGAAAGAGGCACTTCCATCACAGACCACTCACCTGTGAGTGATGGAGAAACACTTCACACCTTCACACACATTGGGAATGGCACTTTCTGCTGTGGATTGCTCACTGGCAAATGAACAGGCGGCACGAGCAGGAAAACTTCTTTCCCTACTTCCAATATGAGAATATCTGTGTGCAATCATGGTCACCCTCCGTGTGTTCACTTTCACCAGTATATCCATAGTAACAGCTCTGTGTTGTCCTGTGCAGCAGTGGGTTCCCAGGACTTTTTAAGAATGACAACAAAAAAAGAAAAGTGACAAAATGCAGCTATTGGCAGGTACAGGCAGCCAAGTAAGGGAAAAAAAGAGAGCAGTCATAAAGCTTTATCATTTCTTTCCTGCAGAAGAAATTCAAACGCACTCTCCCCTATCAGTTTTAGGCAGACAGATGACAGATGCCTGCAGACTAGAAAGGCTCAATAATATTGCATTATTATTATGGCTCCTTTAGAGAGGATAACATTTCAACTATTAAAATGACTTGCTTTGTGCTGGCTCATTGTTAACGACCTACTTTATCACCATCAGTAACCTGAATAGCAAAGCTCTCAGTGGATATGGTAATCGAGAATCGATTTGCAGCCGGAGCTAAGCCTGGCTGCCACTGTTGGAGTCTCAGCTCGTTGGAGATGAGGAGTGGCTTCCAACCTGTGCATTTTTCTTTCTCCTTCAAAAGCTGGTTAGGAACAGACCAGTATCACCTCACCAGTACATACCTGAATCTCTCTCACTGCAAAATAAGCCTATGTCATGCTTCTGAGATGAAACCTTATGAAAGTCCCAGGCTGTGAGGATTTGCTCTCAGACTGAAAGAAGTTGACTGAAAGGAGTAACTCCCGACTGGTGTAAAAAGCTGGGAAAACATCTTCCTGGGAGAAAAAATCCTTTTGCATCATTAGCAAAAGACTAAACATCCCTGTGGGTGGACTGATTGCTGGGCCCATCAGAGAGATCAGGTTCTTTGGCCATGGTGTACACAAAGGATCACAAACTTGCTTGCTGCTGATATCCTTCTAGCACACAAATATTTTTTTTCAATCCATCTCACTTGTAAGGATAGGTCTCAGCACTGAGCCTCTGTCACTGTATTTTAAGCACGGCAATCAATAATAAGAAAACATTACTGACTTCTCAGATAACTAAATCTAAAATATAAGAGTGGTTCTGAAATCAGATTTGAGCTGTCTTCAGTTCACTATGTAACTTGTGTTAAGAAAGTGAGGCTGGTTACCTTCTGCCTTCAAATAGAAAGAGAAGTTACAGATGTCTTTTTTTCTACAAGAAATGTGCTTTGAAATCTGCATGTCCCTGTCTTAAACCTTACAGATAATCTCCAATGCAGCATGTTACAATATATACAATCTGTATTCTCAACCCCAAACACCCTCTAAATTCACACCCTCCAGATACTCAGATCTGCTCAGATCATGGCCCCATAGATTCATACTTAAAAGAATGTCTTGAGGTTCTTTAATGCATCTGTCTGCCCTGGACACAGATCCATTCCCTCTTCTGAGCAGAGGTTGCAAAGTTCCCCGGCTGGATGTCACTGAACACCTCAAAGGTTCTGCCCGAAGAATCAGTGAGAAAGGTGCTTTCTAGGTTATTTTAGTGTGAGTGTTTGGGTTCTTCTGAAATGCACAGAAAATACCATCTCAGTAGCCTCCTGTTCTTACAAAGGTCAGAGCGTGTGACAGTAGGTTCTACAGCAATAGGGTGAGAGAGCTTGGATTGCCTCTTAGGGCACTGAGAATCTCATCTGAACCAAGGGGAATCTGAGCCAGTGCCAATGGGACCAGGGCATGACAAGGCACAAAAAGCACTATTGATACGGGCTACGACAGAAATCCTTCCATCTCTAGGGTGGCTGGTGGAGAGGAGACACAGCTTGAGATTCTCCAGTTGCTCTCTCAAGTCATTATTCACACTGTCACTGGATAGATACTTTCCAAAGCACTAAGGAAGAAGAAAGTCATTGCTCATTATGAATTGTTACAGCTCCTTGAGTCCAGTCAGCATTTGTGAGCCAGTATTTAAGCATTAGTAGGTGTATTTATTCCATATTAATTAGTGCACACGCACACATTTGAGATTACTGAGCGTCTTCGTCTTGGGATATTAGACTTCCAGAGAAGCTGCTCACCTCAGGCACAGATATCCCCCAGTAAGCAGATTCCCACTGGGCAAAGCTCATTAATTAATCAAAAGCTCTGGATTATCATTTTGAAGCCAGGCATGGAAGTGACCAGCTAGGAGTAGCTGAATGAAAATTAAACCCGACTGCATCATGACAGCAGCACACAGCTGCACGCTCTCCATTTCCCTTCTGACTTCTCCATTCCCCTGCGAGGATATTCAGCTTCAGCAGAATCTGTCAGGTATTCTTTCATTTGCTGCAGAAACGCCTTGGAGTGCCTGTGAGAACAGGGGGGAGAGGGGGAATGTGGCAACACAAGGAAGTGACAGTGTCAGAGGTGCCTGGAAAACACTGTCAGTCTTAAGGCTGTGTCAGCCTGGAGACTTCAAGGAGATTTTAAGCTCCTTAATGGGAGCAGTCTTAAAGAGGGTAATATTATAAAAGTGTTCACAAGGAGAAAAGCCTTCTGTTGCACAGAACTTACATAATGCTGACTCAGCTTCTCTGATGGATGAGGCAAAGGGAAGGTTGGCACCAAAATGAACCTTCTGCAAACCACTGTGCCCTGGAGGGGAACCGCTGAGTGCCGGTGAGCAGGAGGTGGCGGAGGATTTATAGATGCCAATCACAAGGGAAGTTTTAGATCCTTGCGGTTCTATGTAGGCACAAAAAGATGCACTAAACTGTTTTCTGTCTGGAGCAGAGCGACCTCAGCCTTGGTTTAGGAAGGTGAGTGTCCCACTGCAGTCAATAAAGAGAAGTTCAGCCCCTGTTGAACCTCCTTGCACTGGCCAAAGTGAAGTTTTATACACATTCCCTGATGTAATCTCATATTCTCATGGATTGGTCTCCTCTTGGGATAACTGCTGGGAGAAGGCAGCAGTCACCTTCTTCCTGTCTGTACTCTAGTTTTTATAAAAGGAAAGTTTAAAAGGTTCAGGGGTTTCAGACAGACTCATTCCTTTTGTCTCTCCTCTTGGAATCTCAGCCTTCATGACCACAGGTGGGAGATGCAAATTTCCCTGTGAGGCCCTGGTAACCGTGTCTGTCAGCAGAATGAAGACTGTTCCTGTTCAGCCCAGGAGCATGGCTTCTTCTTGAACTGCAAGCAAACATCTCAAGTGCTGATTTAATAGTTCTGTGTTATCACAGAGAACTATTCACTCTCCTTAAGGCGGTGCATTACACACCCTGCTTCAGCAACTTGACTAAGAGAAAATCCCAAATCAGACACATGGCTAATATAGTCAAACCTCACAACTGATTTAGCCACTGCCTAATGAGTTTTCAGTTTAAGCAGACATGACAGAATAAGGGTAGGAAAATGACTGCTTTTCCTCCTATATCCTCCTATATCCCTCTATTCATTCTGTCAGACAGAAAAAATAAAAGCTCGGCTGACTTAAAACCCCATCAACTCTAATATCGGGCTGAGGGAGGTGAGGACTTTGGTGTCACTTGTGGCTTCTGTGACCAGGGTCAGCAGCTGGCCAGGGCTGGGATGTCCTCTAGTGGAGCTGCAGGAAAGAAACTCAGCTTTCTGGAAAGAGGCTGATAATAGCTTCCCTAAGCATTGCTTTGGCTTCCTGCAGAGAGAAGTCTGGAGAGTTCCAGATATTTTTGTCTGTTGTTAAATTCAGCATACAGTTGCCATTATGGGCCTCTCTGCGAGCCTGATCGCTCACAGCATGAATCCTACATTGCAACACTGAATAAAGAGAAGTGCTTGCCATGCCTGCAAGAAGGAGAGAGATAATGCTCCCACATTTCCGTAGGGGCTGCAAAGCAGATCTGAAGGTACTGTGGTGCCAGGCTTCTCTGGGTGCTTTGAGCTTAGTAGGTGTGCAGGCACGGAGCTCTGGCTCTGTGTGAACGCCTCCCCACTTTAGGATCAAGTGGATGGGCAGGGAGTTTGAAATGAGGCCTCATCTCTAAGCAGGAAAGACTTTGGTCACACACATGAAGCAGAAAGTTTGAGGGAAGTTCATGGTAAAACTTGGGTCACAGCAGTGCACTTCACCCGTCTGAGGGGGAAGGATAAGATTTAGCCTCTGCCAATTTTTAAAAAGCCATGTAGTCAATTCAAGTTGCCAAGTGTTGAGAAACACTGCAAAATTCAGCTGGTGGCTCTGTCTGAGAGAAAAGTGATGAACAACTCTAGTGTTACATTTCTTCATAGGAGAAGAAATAGGTGCAGCCTGAAGAAGCCAAGACTTACTTTTCACCCAAAGTGCTTAAAAATTAGTTCAACTTGAAGCAAATGTTCCACTACCCAGCCTGCTCTGTTAGTAATGCAAGAGTAATAGAAAAAATATATTGACAGAACTGTATCTGCAGACTACAGAGCAAAGCCTGCCCGTGCTCACGGGGAAGACTATTACCGATTGCTGCAAGAATTTTTCTCAAAATGGTTTATAAGGCATCAGCAAGTCTTTAATTTAACTGTGTGCCATTATTACATGCTGAGTGTGGTTTATTATTGTGCTAATAAACCATAAAGAACACTCTATAACTTCATTACCACAGTCAATTGCCATGTGCAGCGTTAATTTGCCAACAGATCATTAATTGCCGGTACTCGCTGCAATGTAGACATAAAGCAAAACTATTGGGCAGAGTTTCTTTTCCAGGTTCTGTTCTGCTGACAGCAGTAAGACTGAAGACACACAGAAATAGCTGTGATTTGCCAGTAGAAAGGGTTGGGTCTCCACTGACCCCAAGGGAGAAGGAAGCCACGGAGGTTTCCAGTCCCAGCAGTAGAGTCAGAGAATCAGAGAATATTTTGGGTTGGAAGGAACATTTAAAGGCCACCTAGTCCAACCCCCCTGCCATGGGCAGGGATATTTCAATTAGATCAGGCTGCTCAGAGCCCTGTCCAACCTGACCTTGAATGCTTCCAGTGATGGGGCAGCCTGTGTCAGTGTGTTGCTACCCTCATCATAATAAACTTCTTTATATTTAATCTAAATCAAAACTCTTTTAGATTAAAACCATAAATCCTTGTCCTATTGCTACAGGCCCTACTAAAAAATCTCCCCCCATCTTTCTTATAGGACCCCTTTAAGCAAAATAAAGGATCCACAGTGATTTCTCTTTCCCAGGCTGTACAAAAGCAAAATAAAGGATCCACAGTGATTTCTCTTCCCCAGGCTGAACAACCCCAGCTCTCTCAGTACTGTTCTCTGAGTTTTCCCCTGACTTCTTGGTACAATAGAGGCAGTTTTCCAACAAAACCAAGTGTATTCTGATTTGAACCTTTAAAAATGCATGTTTTCTTCTACTTAAGGATTTCACAAATGTAGCTGTTCTGGGAAGTATAATTTTTCCATGGGGGAAAACCAAACCAAAATATCTCATTTGGCTGAAATAATCTCCTCAATAAAGTGCTAAACTGCATTGTCATATTGGGGCGTGGGGAATCTATTTTGTACATAAAGTTATTTTGAACCCTCTTCAGCTTTCCCATGGATAGTACCATGTGCATATATAGTTGTAGGTTATTGACCCCTTGGTGGTCAGCAACAAGTTAAAGTGCATTGGGAAAGCTGCTGGAGTATGAAAATGCAGTTTAATGTTGACAGAAATAAAGATGTTTACATCAGTTCAGCAATGCAAAATAAAACTTTTAAATTTTGAAATAGTGGAAATGCCAAAACACCCATAAAAATCTCTGATCCTCTGGGAAATTCATCTTTCGCCCGATTCACAATAAACCTAAACACTGGAATTTTATCAGGGGATGAAATTCCAAATTGTACTCTGCTCCATCAGTGGATTTTTTCCAGTTTCAGAGCAAAAATGCAATGAACCTGATGCTGCATGTGGTGTAGCTCTCACTCTTAATGATGCCATTAAAACAGGGAATTTTTTAATGCTCACTTTCCCTGGAGATACACAACCCCACTCCGTTCAGGTGCAGGATGGGGCTTATTAAGCTTCACAGGAGGTGATCTTTAAATTCCAATCTAAATTGCTGGCACACTGATGTCCTGTTGCAAAGATTCTCTTACACTTTATTACCTAGAAATCTGAAAGGTTATAAGGTGGTAAAAAATTCCTGCCAGAGTCAACGCGGGATATTCCTTGACTTACACAGCCAGAGGATGAACACACCGGGACTTGATCCTGTGAGATGGACACGTCAAAGTACTCTGCAGCTCTCACCACCCAGAGATGGCCCTGCCTCCTGTTCTGGGGAAAGAGCTGGTGTCTAACTGGGAAGTTTCTGTGGTTCTGATGACAAGGTGGTAATGTAACACCGTGGTCAGCTTTACCCTGAAGCTTGTTTCTAATTAGTAGGAATAATGCAAGGGGAAAAATACAAGTGAGAGAGCGCTTGAAAGTTTAAGGGCATTAATTGCCTCCCAGCTGTCAGGGTAGTAATTAAATTCATCTTGTTGACTTCAGCTTTGTTGTGATTATGTGAAATTAATCTTCAAGCACACTGAAAGCTTCCAGTGCTGTTCGTTTTAGTGCTGAAACCAGCAAATCCCAAACAATATGAAGAGAAGCATTGGCATACATCTGGCAGTCACCCAACTAAAAATGTCAAGTTAGAGAAATGCGATTAAACTTTTTTCCCAGTTTGCTTTTGTGCATTATTTTTCCCCCCTTTTTTATTCTCCCGACTGGGCTAGAACTGTGTCCGTCTCTCTGGAAGAGCAGAAACTCAACTGACAAATCATCTGAAGAGGCCACGAAAGTCCAGTTGCAATTCTTCTCCCACTCCTTAGCGCAAGCTGGATTAGATGTAAAGGATTACTTGGAAATTTCAGCTCTCAAAGAACAAATCCCCCCTGCTTGTTAACTTTCGATTAGTGCTGTCAGCCTCCCGGTGATATGCATCACACACAATTAAAAGCAGTTTCTGCCCCAGAAAGCTGGAACTCAAACTCCCTGCTTGGTATGCAAATGCATTACCTGACTTGTGCATATGTGTTAAAAATTTATGCATCAATATAGTCACTGAAAGCTTGCTATTAACATCAACTAGTATTCTAAGCCTTTTTTATGTAAGCGAGGTGTTCACAAATATGTTCATGCATTTTACATCCCTACTTTCAAAAAAAAAATCATTTTTCCATGAATATATAAATACCCTTGTAGCTGCATTTACTGTATTAATTAAATGATGTTCACTCTTAAACAGCAATGTACCAAGGAGTACATTGGGGGGATGCTCACATCTAGGCAGAAACAATGTTTATTATCTCTGCTTGCTGCTCTTACCTGCTAGGTTCTGCCTAAGAGGATTGGATAAAACTGCCAGCATACTTCAGATTTTTCTGTTAGGTTTTGATGTCGTCTTTGAGAAGCCAAAAATCTCAGTAACCAGAACCTGCAGCAAGAATCACCCACTTTGCAGGGTGTGAGAAAATCAGGTACCCCATGGTGTGCGAGATCTATGTGGAGCAAATAAACAATGAAATCTGTATTGTGTGGACAAGAAGGTCGCAGAACAGTAGCAGAAGTCAGTATTGTTTTCTCTCCTGAATGTTAACTCCTGAGTTAATATTGTTGAGTTGCATCCACTGTATAAGTCACTGCAGGTGAACAGAATTCCGTAACTTCCCAGGCTGCAATCAGTGCTCCCTTGTACCTGCTTTAACAGCAGAGCAAATCCATGGAGGATGCCCTTTCTCTTACCCTTGGAGCAGGCAGTTGGCACAGAAGGACGACAGGGATGAAGTATTTTGGAGTGCTGAATTTCCTCTGTCTTGGTCTCCCATGGCAAGACTCAGTGGCCACTACCAAAGGAGGACACTCAGTGGTCCCAGAGGGGTTGCACCCTGTGAAAGGTACCTGGAAGCAGTGTATCCTGTGGTGGAGAGCACTAGGAGGTTCTGGGATCTAGTCCTGTCTGACTGCCCAGAAATTTGCTAGGGTGAATCACTCCATGGTCTGATTGACAACTCTAATGTGCTCCTATCTGGATATCCATCCCCACTTCTTCGTAGCACCCACCTGATTCTCCAGCTGGCCAGAGAATTACGATCAACACCTGCCTCTTCAGGCTGTGTACAAAGGCTTCACAGGATTTCTTTGGGGTAACTATTTGACATCAGCCTGGATGATGGAGAACCCTACTGACCCTTTTTACCTTCAGGGGCCTCATTCAGTCCTGTGATGCTGTGTTATAACACATAACCTCTGTTCCTTGCCTCTAATACACATTATGCTGTACAAAAAATGTCAGCTGAGAGAGGGCAGAGCTCAATTTTCCAGAGCTTGTATTACAAGGAAAGGGTTTGCACATGAAACCAGCTACTGGATGCACAGCCTGGCTGTTGACGTGGCCAAACTGCTTCTGAAATGATTTGTTTCCCTGAATCTTACTAGATATTGCCTTATAGTCTAAATTTGTAGAAGTCCTAGTACAGACTGAAAAGCACTGGGGTATTTTTACCCTTCTGGTCACCCAGAATTCTTAATGAGCAGAGAATCAGCCATGATGAATCCCACTGCCGTTGGGTACACCCCTGACAAGCCTCCGTGGCAGCCTCAAACCACGGGCTCCTGTTCCAGCTGAAGGCAGCTCTCGGCCCTGCTGTTTGTCAGCTTTCCCCCGAAGGGAAGAGCGATGAGGAATTGCTGCCAACACTTGTAATATTGCAGGACTTGAGTCTCCATCAGCAGAAAGAGATGAGGCTGGTGTCTGGTGTCTCAGATAAATCTTCTTTACTTCATTGGCTGCATCATCCAAAAGTTTTCATTTGGATTTCAAAGGGATATACCTACCTTATCCATGTGGGTGGGAGCAGCACTAGGTCTCTAGGCAAACCTTTCAGACACAGGTGATAGTAAACTCCCAGAGCTGTGGGAAATTCAGTTAAAGTCTGTGTTTCAAAGAAGTTGAGGTGTTCTGTTAGGTCAGTCTGACCTGGCTCCTTTTCCAGAAGACTTGACATGTTTAACTGGGGTGTCTAAGGAGCCTAATTGCTGCATGCTGTCTCTACAACCTGTGCATGGAAAGAAGTCTTCAAAACAAAGGATTAGCCCACCTAAGGTGTGCTATAAGGATATTGAGATAAAGATTGTGAGGCACAGTGTGAAAAGTGAGGATGCTGAGGGAAGACAAACCACTGCAAAGTGTTATGTCCTGAAGGAAATGCTGGAGTTCCTGGAGTTCCTTTTACCAAGGAGACCTTGTTTAGCAGAGTTTGCCCCAGGCAGTTGGATGGTTTTGACTCATCTTCTAATATACCTAAGAAAATAAGTTGCAGGCTCAGGATACAACCTAAGTGTTCCTTTTATGACCAAAACAAATTTACCCTTGTTCCCCATATGATTTGACTATGCTCAGCTGAAAGTCCTCTGGCAGGTGCGGTCACCACAGAAGTTTCCCTGGGTTATAACTCTGCAATCTCATGCCTTCTCCACAAACAAGCTTTTCATCCACCCTTGCAGCCCAGTCCTCCATCCCAGCAGAGGGGTGCACCACAGTTTGGGTTTGCAGTAACACAGGCTACCCCAGTGGGCTGATGCTGCTGCTATCAAAGCCCAGCTGGAGCATCTGAGGCTCGGAGGGAGAAGTGCTCTGCCACTTTCCCACCAGTTCTGCCTTTCTGTGCTGCCAGAAGTCCTGGAGCCCAGCGAGGTGGCCACAGCTCTGGGGTCAGCACAGCACAAGCAGGAGCAGAGGCTGCCCAGAAACTCCAGACTTCTTCCTCCTGGAGCTGGCAAGATCTGCACTGCAGATGTATCCTGGGATCTTCCATTTTTTGAGGATATTAAATACAGATTCCCTCTTACAAGGCTTTTTCTAACTTCCTCATTAAAAAAACAGGAAAATCACTGACCCTAAATTTAACCCCAAGCTTAACTTTTTAACCCCAATTTCTCTAGAACTATTTATTTTAGACTGCTCTATTATATTTTGAGCAGTGCTGACAGGCGATAGTTCTGGAACAGTGAAATGTCTTGCAACCATGGTAACACAAAGTACTCATTGGAAAGTTTTCTGATATTAAAAAAAATTAGTTTGCCACAACCTCGCCCATTGGGTTACCTATGATATTTCAAGGCTTTTTGTTTGAATGCACTTTGAATAATCAGGTAACATTGCAGGGAATTACTGACATGATACACAGCAAATGCCCCTGGAGCACATGGCAGGAAAGAGCCCAAAGAAACCTGCTTACGAAAGCTATCAAGCTGGAAAAATTGGAAGTATCACCGTTAAAGGTGCTTTTGTTCTGTTCCATTGTAGAATTCCCTTGCTTCAGATACAAATACACAAAAATTTAAAAAGTGTTTTTATAAATACATTAACAACAAAAGGAGGGCCAAGGAAAATCCCCATCCTTTTTTGGACACAGCAGGGAACATTGTCACCAAGGATGAGGAAAAATCTGAGGGACTGGGCAATTCCTCTCCACTTTTTCACCTTGTTTCTCCCAGTGGGGGAGAATTCCTGCTTGCTGAAATCACTGCTACCTCCACTGTAAATATTACACACAGTTTACCGCTTTCCATTATCCGTCTCTCTCCTGAATTTATATCTAATCTTACTCTTTGGCTTCTGTATTATGCCAAATTAAAATCTCCTAAGTGCCTGAAAAGTGGTGGCTGCAATGCCTGAACAAAAATTAATAAAGCCAGGAGAGAACATGAAATCAATAATCTGATTCTGACAGCTTGCTTTGTCTCTGTGGCCAGGCTGTAAGGATGTACTAGTGTTTCCCTCTGTTTAAAATTAATTGAACTATTTTATCATATCAGATAAGAGTGCACTCTTTCTGCTATTGAAGTGATAATTATGACATGATAATTACAGTCTGTGGCCAGCATGATTCTGTGAATGAGTCAGCACAGGCAATTAGTTTGAGACAGCAACTTTGTGTGAATGTGTCCCTACAGACCGGAGCTTCAGGAGAGTCTGGCTGCTTATTGTCTCTGTTCCTCAAGCTTCCTTATTCACTGGAGGATACAGCCTTTTTTGTTGTTGTTGTCATTTTGAGAGCGATTTGGGGGGGTTGGTTTCTGATTTTGTTTCCAGTTTGTACAATCCATTTGTGTAAATATAATGACTGCAGGAATCAGAGAGAGAAAAAGACAGCAACAGGACCAGTCTCCAAGGCTGTGGGTTCTGAGCTCTGTGGTGGTGTTCTTTGAGAAATTCTGTTTGATGCCTGGCTGATTTGGGCTCCCCACGCCTGCCGCATCTTAGCGTGACTCCATTAAAGCTGATCCACCTCTGAGTTTCCTAAATCATCCCTCACTGTAATTTCCTGCTGACAAATCTGTGCCCCCCTGAGCTCACTGAAGAGCCTAAATAATGTCCTGCAACAAGGAAGAGAAAATACTTGGTGGCAGAAAAGACCAGAAGCACCAAATGCTGCTGAAGGAGTGCTTGGTTTTGGCAAGCTCAAAGCACAAGGGTGTTTCATCCCCAGCCATTTAGAGTCTGAACCAGGAGACAAGGGAAGTCAGAGACATGTGCAGGTAATGAAATAATGAAACCACTTTGGGAGACAGGAGGGAGTGCAGGGAAGTAAAGTTGTCAAATTATTTGCTTCTAGAGGGAAGGTAGGAAAGGAGAGGGTTGCTTGATTCTAAGAATTCTTGCTCTCTGTGATCTCAGGCAAAAAAAGGAAAAATCCTCATCTCAGAACATATCGTTAATTCACTGCAATAAATAATACGCAGGGCAACATCCTGAAAAATGAAGAGGAAGTAAAACATGGAACAGCTGCTTAATAAGAGAACATCATCCATCCTGGGAGCTGATGAGACAGTGGAAGAAGCAGTGTGAGGTCATGCAATTAATGATGCCTATCAGTGTGATCCAAAAGCGCTGATTTAGGGCCACCTTTCCTAGCTTTGCAGGGTTCAATTTTGCAAACCTAATTTTCTTTGGCTCTGTAATGTGTAATTATATCTTAGCTGTATTATTCATTTATCACACCGTTTATTTCGAAGCTGCTCCCACCTTAGGCGTGCAAATATGAATGTCAGCAGATCAGGCCAGATCCAAGGCAGCTCGAATGGCGAGGACACATTTTTATTCCTTGAACGCCGTGGTGTGTTACCATCTGTGAAATTTCAGAGAAGGTGTCATTCCCTCATCCCAGATCCCTGTGGATATGGTGAGCTACAAGGGAACTGTCAGCAAGAAGGGTTTGTACATAACATATTGCCTCCTGATGAAAGGAACCAACACATCAACACATGTACAACATGCCACTGCTAGGTCTGGGCCTGGAGTTCAAGAGACAGATGCTCTCTCATATCCACAATGCTCCGTGGAATTCTGCGCACACCAAATGAGAATGTAATTCATGGAAAACCATGGGCTTGCCCCATGGCTTGTAGGAGAGAA
Organism: Atrichornis clamosus; assembly: GCA_013400975.1. Classification (NCBI taxonomy): domain Eukaryota; kingdom Metazoa; phylum Chordata; class Aves; order Passeriformes; family Menuridae; genus Atrichornis; species Atrichornis clamosus. The sequence continues at coordinate 192,107 of WBMZ01006804.1, read as the reverse complement.
AAATTATGTCCTGTAACATGCAAAACAAAGGCATTTTTATTTATTGGGAAAGACCATGTTGGCTTGAGGATAAGCCTGTGCTGTTCTTATGTCTTGCAGGTCAAAAGAAAACCGGAAAGATTGTCCCATGAAGCCTAAGTGACAACTGTTTGAGTAGAATAAAACTCAAAAGTCGTTGTCAATATTTTTTTCTCAACAAGGAATTACATTTCTTCTTGTTCCTTTTTTCTCTTCATGTGGCTGCAGTACCTCTACAAACGCCCTCTTTCCTCCTCTTTCCCCACTGACACAAGAGAAAATTATTGGACCTGATAGCCAGACACACCTTCAGTAGCATTTTCCTGTCACTTACATAACTGGATATGAATATTGATAATTGCTATCTCTGACACTCTTCTTGCTAACAGGTTTCAACCTGCAAAAAAATCCAAACTACCATGCATAAAATCCTAAATATTAAAATTCCTAGTCTCTGCCAAAAATAATATTTCTAGCTTCCCAGTTTCTTCCCTTGAACAAAGAGGGGAACAAATATTAAGAAATAGTAGAATGAGAGAAATGTTGTCTGTAGAGGACCTCTGGCGGTCAGAAACTCAAATTCCCATTTGGAGCAGGAACATTGCCAGCAAAGCCAATACAGAAAGCTCTTACAAAGCAGACATGTGCCCCGCTTGTGTTTTTAATTATGCATGCTCATTCACTTCACACAATGAAGCAGGTTTCTGTGTTACTGGGGAAGCCACAGCCTAGGAACAGAGTGCAGCAGCCCAGGTCTGGTCAGGGAAGGAGCTCTGAGCCATGGCCAAGGGGGCACCTCCGTAGGGAGGTGGTCTGTAGCTCAGCCCTGCTGCCCAGTGGTTGGAATCAGCAGAAAGGGCTGCTCCACGCCAGTGCACCACAGCAGGGATGGCAGGGATGGAGAGTCAGTGTGTCCCCATCTTGTCTGACTCTGTCAGATACGGCTGGAAGGTCACAGCTAATACCTGGAGTTATTTCAGCCCAGATTTTGTTATTGAATAAGTGGCTGATGTTACGGGTCTTTTGTTGATTTACACCAACGTGTGTTTTCCTGAGAGTGACCATAGTGCTGAAAACACAGCAGTACCAGGATGTGAACCAAAGTGTCTGTACGCAGGGGAAATGTTTAACAGAGCAACTGACACAGGTGGAAAAAGGTAAATTAAAAAAGATTGCACTGAAAAAGAAGCAGTACAGTTGGAAGTGTACAGTGTGTGGCTATTTGCTCTGAGTTTTACTGTGAAATCCAGCCTATAACTTTGATCCAAGTCCCCAGTTCCTCTCATTATGAGTGAAGGAAAACAGGACATATGGTCCCAGTGATGCCTTGCATGGGATTGCTGGAGAACCAGAGAAATAATCTGAGCTTTGTTTGTGCAGTTTGAAAAACACTTCTTAGACAATTTATCCTACAATGACATCTGGTGGTTGTTTTCTTCTGACAGGAAGTTCTTGCAGAAGTATCCTGCCAGGAGTTGCCTGAGGGTGGATATTCCCTTGGCAATAATTCACTGGAGTTCTACTTTTGGGGGAAAGCAAATAGATTAGCAAAACTGAACAATTTTTCAGTTAATAAACAGCATGCAGACCCTCACTGGGGCCAGCCACTGTGGCTAAATGTCTTTTGGGAAATTATTTATGGTTCAGTATCCAACAGAGAAGCCTCTGGTGCATCTGGAAGTTGTACTGGTGCATTCTGAGAGCAGCCACAGTTGGGCCCGAGAAGATGCTGTGATTTGTCAGAGATCAGAGCACCCGTGTGCCCAACTGGGGAGCAGAAGTTCTGAGAGCCCTGTGGGGCAGGGCAGGTCTGTGTCAGCCCTGGCATCACTGTGTCGGGTGCTGAGAGCTCTGCAGAGAGTGACCCCCAGGTGTGGGAGCAATGGGATGGCAGCAGGGCACCAACACCCAAAGGCAGGTCATCTCCCCCAGTATCAAAGTCCTAAAAGACAGAGCAGGTACAAACGACCCCCAGGTGTCTCCTTCCTGGAGCTGGGCACCGTGCAGGGACTGGAGGACACTGTGACCCATTCCCTGCTCCCAGCAGAAGCCTGGTGCCCGCTCAGGAGCTGGAGATGCCCAGCACCTGCCCAATCCAGGAAAATCTGCTGGGCAGACCTGTGGGGATCCCCTCCCCTCCTCGGTGCTGCTCCCATCCTCATGGCCAGCACGTGGCCTGTGCTCCCTGGACGCTGGTACAAGTCCCAGTGGCCATCAAGGTGGACACTGGGGTGCCTGTGACTATCACAGGCGATCTCCTGGCCACCAGGTGGAACCCAAGCCATGCCCATCTCCTCAAAACCTCACTGCCAGAGGCTCCTTTCAGAAACTTGCAGGCAAGCCAGTGCTCCTGCTTTGTGGGTTTTACCCTTCTGGGGCTGTTTGTACTGGACAGGCTGCAGGACACAGGTGCTGTCCTGTTCGGGCAGAATCCAGGTCCCTGGGGGGAAATGCCCAAGGGAAAATTGCACAGGCAGCAGCAAGACCTAGAATTTTAAAACTGATTGATGGATACAATGTGGAAGGAGTGACATGAATGAATTTCATGGATTTGGTCCATATTAAAGTAATGCAGCAAGGTAACAGCTAAACCCTGGCAGCTCTTCATGTCAAATACTGCCTTGTTTGATGCACAGTCAGGATTCAGCTATCCTGGGCTGGATTTCTGTCTGATACTCCGCATATTCAAGCCCAGTATTATTAATGATTAAAACTGAATAATTTTCAGTTTGATTTTAAACTAAATTCTTCACTGTGATACTCTCTCACTAGATCATCAAAATCTTTTGCTTTGGAAATTCACTGATTAATCCTGGAAAGCTCTAGAGATCATTAGTACTGACTTGTGTTTGCTGCAAAATTATTTTTTTCATTTCAAGGTATTACAAAAGATTTCATGGGTTTTTGTAAAATATGTGTTTTTATAAAAGATCCACAGAATTTTCTTTGTTGTGTGCGGCGACTGGGGCACAGACTTCACGGGGTACACGCAAAGCCGATTTTATTTCTGACATACGGGGTTTATATACTCTTACAAACACGAGGGCTTTCACAATCCCCTTTGTCCCCATGTAGGTAAAACATTTGCAAACTCTCAGACTCGGAGGCCTGATCTAATCAACACAGTGAATCTCAGTGCTTAGCCCAAGTCTCCATCTTATCTTAGTTCCTCGGAGGAGGGGTCTGTCAGCTTCTTCCAGGGTTTCATTTTTACCAAGGCTAGGAGACCACTGCTGCTATCTGCATTCTGAACCCCCACAGCTGTGTTTTACTGGGTGGTTTTTTTTTTCCTGTGGCCTTTCAAAAACTTGGAAACTTCTAGGAAAAATGGTATGTATATATATGCCATTTTAAAAAATTGAAAAGTGTGTATATATTTACTTCTCAATCTTTCTCCTAGGGTTAAGGAGGACCTCCCTCTAACCAGAGCAGGATGAGGATGCAGCAACTGTTGCTGTTTATGCTCTAGGCTCCCCCCAGAGAAGGTATATGCACAGTAGCTCATACATTTGGGACCCCTATAGCTCTGCTGCTGCTGCAGCTCTTTCCCCTTTGTTTCCCTGCCAGGACCAGCAATTATGTGCTTGCTTATTCCTCCCTCCAGAGATGAAGCCCAGAGCCAGCCCATGAGGATCATCCATGGTTAATACTCTATGGCTTGTTGACTCACACATCAAAAATAATTTTTTAATATCTTTGTACTCTTTAACCTACTGTTTCTCCTCATTACTGGCACTGAGAGAATATCTGTGATTTCTGCTGAAATCCCTGGCTGCTCAGGATGCACTGCGGGTTCCCTGCTCACTATCTCAAAATCTTCATAATCTTTAGACACTTAAATCTAATATTTGGTCTTGTTTATTTGCAGTTGTTTTGCGTCACTGAACTATCAGGGTCTGAACTCATTTCTTTCATGGTTTAACATTCCAAATGTGTGAATATCTATGATGCACAAGATGCCATAACCCAGCTCTACCATCTGTCTGCTGGCTGGGGAGTGGAGCATTAAGATGTTTCACCAGCAAATGCCACTCTTTTGGTTCAACATCAAAACCTGTGAGTTTTGTTCTTTTGTGCTTTTTAAAAACTGCTGTTCTTCTTTTAAAATTAGGCCAAGCAACTTGAAATGAAATATTTCTTTCCAGACCGGTGAAATTCTAAGTGATCTGAAATTTGATCAAGAGTGTGTTTTCGTTTTTCTTGAAGGCGAATTGCCTTTATTGAACTTGCCTGTTCTTTTCTCCCCTTGAAGGGAATCTATGACTTGAAGCCAAGGCAGCTGGAAAGCCACGTTGATTGGAAAGTGTGCTGTTCCCCCGTGTTCCCCTGTCGCTGCCTGTCTCACAGGTGGTTTCTCATGTGTGGCATTTCATGTCCTGAGGTGTCCTGAGACCGAGAGCAGGATTAGGGCTCTGAGAGCTCAGCCCTGTCACCTTACAGCAGCTTTCCCACCTCTCCCTGTGTCTCTGCAGCTGAGATGGCAGAGCTGGGTGTGAGTCACCTGCACACGCTGGGCTCAGCAGGCTGCAGGACCAGCTCCAGCCCCAAACCCCTCTGGAGAGGGTTTGTGTCATCTCAGGGATTAGCACACGTTCATTCTCCAGCACCTTGCACCAGGGCAGCAGTTCCTGACGGAGGCAGGGCAGATGTGACTTCAGAGTCCTTCCCAGACCAGAACCCCCGGCACTCGTGCACCTTTCGGGTCAGTGCTACTGGAATAACTTGAGCTGTGCTTTTGGCTTGTTCTCTTCCACCAGCCAGGTAAGTGCAGAAACGAGTGACAGGCACGGGACGATAAAAATGAAATTTTTATAATGGAAAAAAAAGATTCAGGAAGCTACAGGAAAAGTGGTTGGATATTGTGTAGAATTAAATGAATATGCAGAAGGGTAACAGATTGTACATGGAGATTTTTTTGTGTGTAAAATCACTCATCTCCACAGACATCACTTAGCAAGAGCCTCATCCCTCTCAGTAACTGGCATCAATGTCACCATCTGCTCCCTGCTGCTGCCATTGCACAATGGCCTCGTTGTTCTCAGCCTTCCAGAAAGTCAATTGCTTGAAACACAATTTTAAAAAGCAATTCTACTACTTTTCAAACCATATCCAAAAAGAAGTGAGTCGGACTCAAAGGTTTTAGCAGGGATGGTGAGAAATAATCAGAAAACATTGATAACACATAGAGTGCTGCAGGAGAAAGAAAAGCCAGAAGTACCCCAAGCAGCCCAGGCAATCATTTCCCCGCCGTGGATTGAATTTATTTACATTTTCTGTGCTTGTGTTGAGCCAAGCTAGAGCAGCTGAGCTGCCCAGAGTGGTCACTCACCTTCTCCAACCAGCTAACTCAGGTTTTGTGGAAAATGGAGATTTATTTCACTTGCTGCTTTGTGAATGCCATGCCTAAACTCAGCCCTTACCTGCACAAAGCCTGGGCATCAGCCTCCAGCCCTTTCTGCATCACTGTTCCAGCTGAATTCCCACATTCAGCAGCAATCTGAAGTTAACTCACAGTCCTGAGGTGCAGGTGGGAGGTTTGCTGAGAAGTTGTGAATGACCCCACTGCAGTCCTGGGTTTATGACTTAAGAAGGCAGTGGATAGGTTCCATTTTCATAGGACAAAACACCTCTTCAAATATTTCTTCATCAGCAAATTTTGGGCCTTTGGGGGAAAACTTTCAAAAGAAGATATTTCTTCTGAGAAATTCAGAGCTTACTTTGTTCCTACAGTTGTCACTTAATGTTAATATTGCCCAGCTAAGTAATTCCTGAGCTACGAAAATTTAGTTTTAAGGCCAAATGTCTATTTGTTATCAAGTAAATAAGGAAAAAAACACCAGTAAGGTTTCTAAACAGGGGAAAGGTCTGATTGTCCATAACAGAGAAACCTCTGATTGTGTTCAGATTGGAAATGGCCACGAAGCAGCAGCTCCAGAATATGAATTTTCAGCTTTAGAAGAGTAAAATAACCTGACTGAAGGCTCTGAAAAAGCAGTAAATGAACCTTCTGTCTGGGTGTGAGAATTAAGTAGGGAAAGGCAAGGGGTGTGTTGCCTTAGACACTCAGGAATGTGATTTATTACCAGATCCCCAAGAGTGAAGTGGATCTGCCAAGAAATCCTCTTCTCTTACCTCAAAAAACCAGCAGGTGTTTCTTCTTTCTGGTAAGTAAAAGATGTGAATATTTTTGTTTTACTTTGTGACAAACTGAGATTCTTATATCCATTTTGATAATCTAAAATACACAGGTTCTTCTATGAATTATTACTCTAAATAAATATTTTTGTTTGTTTGTTTTAAAAGTGTTTTTTCCTATATAATCAAAGGAAGAAAATGTCTGCTCAACAGGGAAAAGTTGAGAGAACCTGCTCCTGCTATAAATAATGGTGGAATAATTTATGGAAAAATGGGAGGTTTTTAGCAGTTTAGACTGGAAAACCCTCATTAAGGAATATTTCACAGGCTGTGGAAGCAGGAGCTATTGGGCCAGACTGTCTCAGGATGATGTGGAAATTGAATTGGGCTAAGGAAAGGCCTCTGCATTAAGCTATTAACTTGAAGGAAAAAAAAGCTGCTCCCACTGGATTTGATTAAGGAGTTGATGCTTTGTTTTTAACTCCTACTGTTGGTTTTCTAAACCTCTAAAATCAGAAAATATGAAAAACCTCTTTTAGTTGTTTGCTTCCAGTGAGACGAATATTTATTTCAGTTTGAATCAAACAAAATCACACTTGTGCCATCTTGTAAAGCAATGATCCCTGGATAACTGTGAGTCTGCCAGTTTGCATGTCCAGTAACAGTGAGAGGAGTAGCCACATTAATGCAATTACACTTTCAGCAGGACACGCTATGTGATTTAGCTCTAATGGTGAACGTTCATCTTTGTGATAAGGCAACACTTATCAGCAATACAGGCAACAACGTGGGCTGGATGTTAAGTCTGGGGGTGTTGTACTTGAACAGGAAATTGTGCTCACTCTGTACCAACTCTGAATCACCACAGCTTTCTGTTACCCTGGTTTTGTTTGCCCAGAAGTACCACAGATTGATCAAGAAATTACCGAAACTGGAAGCCTTGAATTTCCAATCCATACGTGTAGGGCCATAAGAATTTTCTCTGGATTCAGCACTGCAATTTAGCACAGCAGCACACGACTGGAAGAAAATGATTTGCTGATTAAAAAGTCTGAACTTCACAGCAGCAGCCCAAATAATATTTCCTGAAAGTGCTGTTGCACCATAGAGAGACACATTGTGTTGGCTGGAGGGCACTGCTTCATCTGGAAACACCCATTTCACAGCAGTTACACAATTAATAGATGTATTCCCAAATAACCCTCTGAATATTTTAACCTTTTGTTTTTAAATACTCTTTCCTTCCTTAAAATTTACCCGATATATTTTAGTCGCACAGTGTCCTCCAGAAAGGAAAGGATACCCCAAAACCTGTTACAGTTGTGTTCCTCTCTGCACAAGCATCTCTGCCTTGCTCTTCCTGCCTGCATTGTGAGCAATCTCTGTGTCCACTTGGGAAGCCTCGGCTGGCCACATTTACGGTCTGTTTGAACCCGGGTGACTCAGAGCAATCTGCCCATCAGCAATTAATTTCTCCACCGCTTGCCCAGGGCTGGCTCTGGTGCCATCCCAGCAGCAGTGACGCAGCCCATCCCCAGCGTGACTGACCACAGGGGAGTGTGCTGGACCACAGCCCCCCTGCGTGGTCACCCCAGCCCTGCTCATCAGGGCTGAGTCACTGCCTCAACTCTCCCTTTCTGTGGTTCTTGCCAGTGTCCAGCCTTGGTTTTGTTTTCACAAGAATTCATTTAGCTGCGTCTTAAGGCACATTTTATTTCTGTCTGAAGACAGTGGGGAACACTCACATATATTTTTCTGCTGTTTATCCTGGAGAACTTCAGTTCTCAGGGGAACTTGTTAAGTGGAAAGGCCAGTAGAGAACGACCAAAGACTGAGGCAGCACAGCTCCAGGAAAGGTATCTTGCCAAAAGGTTTTGGTCACAGACCTGTGCAGGAATTAGCAAAACTTTTCAGCTCTAAAAATGGCTGAAGTTTTTCCCCATCTTTTCTGAGTTTTGAGGGGGTTTAGGTGGTTTTTTTTTTCCCTTTTGCTCGTTTGTTTGGGGTTATATTTAGTCTGAAGTTGGGCATGCTCTAGGGAACCAATTAAGGTTTGGAAAAGAACAGAAAAATTTACCAATGCCTTTATTAGGGCCCCAGGTATCCTGAGATAGTTCTTGCTTCTCTGGATGCAGAGATTGATTTGTTCATTTGCATCACAGACAAAAACGAGGGCGTCACCAAATCCTCACTGACCTGTCCTCTTCCCACCCAGGGGAAGGATGGTCAGGAGGGTGGACATCCGCTGTGCCAGCTCCATCTCGTGATCCCTGGGGAGGCTGTGGAAATGGACAGTGTCCTCACAGTCATCCCTGTCCTTACTGGGCAACCAACATTTCCTGCTGAATCCTCTGTTGGCATCGCAACACCTGGTACAATTTAGTCATGAGAGTAGATTCATAAACCTTTTTTTAAAAATTCTATGATGAAATTACAATCTTTTCTACTCCAATACTGCTGTCCACAGATGGTCTTCTGAAATACTTTTTAAATTTTAATCAAGAGTGCATGTAACTGCCTCCTATTAATACATTGGGGGTGATTGCCATGGAGCAGTTTCTAAATTGCAAAAATTACAGAATAGCTATTAACAGCTAAAAGCTATGAAAATGATAGAGTTTGGGGAAAGACAAGCTGCCATGTAAAGTAGAAAGAAATTAATTTGTTTCTTCTACAAGAGGAAAGCATTGGGGAAAGTCTGATAAGCCTCCAACTTGATGAAAGGGATTTTTTTCCACGGGCAGTGATCTGTGTTTCACCTGTGGTTTAATATGAAGCCAAAGAGCTGTAATTGCGATATGAAGAAAAGAATTCTGACTAAAGGAAGTCCAGCTTTAGACAATGTCAAATCACATTTGGGATTCTTCATTGAAGATCTTCCTCAAAGAACAATTAAATGTTTCAGTTATTCCTGACACCTACTCCTGGTTATACTTTAGGGTGGTGGGAGCGACTAAGCCATATTTGGAGGTGAATGTGTCTGTTGGAGGATACAGACAAATTTAGGCTACAGGAGGGCTGAACCCCAGAGCCAACTTACTGCGCCTTCCCTTACACATTTTAAGTAACTTTCCACTCCCAAGGTTTACTAGCAAACCACGAAAACATCCCCCAAGCCTCCCAGGTGAGGGACTGGCCTGTTAGTCTGGCCCTGGGGAAGGGGCACAGGGGTGATCAGGGGGAGCACGGGGTGACAGGACAGCCTTGGAGGCGCCCCGTGACTGCCCCAGCCCTGATGGCTTCAGAGGAACTACCCATGGATAACTCGGTGTGTTTTACCTTGTTGCAACGAAGCAGCCGTTTGCTGATCTCTGAGAAGTGACTTGGAGCCTCTAAGCTGTCAGGCAGCACGAAGAAGAAGAAGAAGAAGGGATCTGGGGAGATTAGCACTGGCTGGATCAATCCTGTCATATTTAAACAGCAGTTGAAGTTATTGCTGGCACCGAGAGCCAATTTGGGAGAATTATCTGCCTGTTAGAGTTCAGACCCTGTCTTCATCTCATTTTCTGACGTTTCCCCATGGTCTGGCCCTCTGTGGCAACAAATAATTTTTCTGTTGCTTTTCTCACAGTATGAATTAATTCCCGAAGATTTTGTGAACATTGCGAAAGTTGATTACTTAGACTTACTTAGGTAGGAAATTTGAAGAGGGCCAAAGTGTGTAATTAACATCCTTATTTTCTGTCTTCTCTGATGCCCTTTTAAAATTGCTGGAATACTTTTCTTGCTAGACCATAATTTTATTTCTTCGTCTTTTCCTTTCTCCTTTTCTCTATTATTAGGTGGAATTTTGGGGGCAGGAGTTAACTAATATTTGTAATGACAACTGGTTGCCATGATTTTTTTTTTAATGAGGTTTTATATGAAAAGCCATTTTATATTGATCAAGAAATTACTTCCGATATTCTGGTATTTATAGGGACGTGCACAGAACATGGCACTTAGGGACATATTGAGAAAATGCACCGATACCCAGGATGTCAAACCTGGGAAGCCTTGCTCCCTGCTTGGTGGGAGACAGTCACCAGCACAGCAAATCCTCCCCCAGCACTCTGTGCTGTGGGGTTGCCCAATCTGGGCAATAAAACCTTCGTTCCTGTGCGACACCAACCTGTGGCCACGTGCAGGCACAAGTAGCTGCCCGAAGGCACCTGAGATGCTGCAGCATGTCCACAGCTCACCAGGAAAACCCCCCTGCTGCCCAGAGGCCTCCGAGGCCGACACAGCACTGACGAAGCTGCACTGAGAATCGCGGGGGCGTTGGAAACGAGCCCCGTTTCCTTCTGATTGCACAAACGTGCTGTTATTTCACAAATGCCTCCTGCAAAATGGCCCCATTTTGAAATCCTGGATGATGAGCTGTCTGCTAAACAGCCCAAACAGCAGCTTTGTATTCTGCCAAGCAGCTGACAGCTTGGAAACACATCCCAGGAGAGCAGAGCAGGCGGCCTTGGTCCGTGTCACAGAACAGCAGGTGGTTCCTAGAGATGACTGGACTCCTAAACATGGTCGCCTTCTTCAGATTATTATCAGTCCATGCATTGGGCCTTCCTGCAGTTTAAATGGCCACAAGGCAGTGAAATTGAAGTTATGCCCCAAAACTGAAGTAAAATGTCACTTTGTTCAGACAAAAGTAAAGAAAACTCTGGCATAATTCCTTTTTGGTGGTGGGTTTTGTTTCGGGTTTGGTTTTGGTTCTGTCATGAGGAGAAAGACATTATCTTTTTTGGCTTCAATTAGGGGAAAGTGAGCCCCAAATTCTTGGAGGTGTTTAGGAGAAGATCTGCTTGCAGGGTTTGTTCACACAGGCACTGAGAGCTCTCTGCCCCTGAGTTCTGGAGCGTTCAGCCTCACCCTGGGGAGTTCTTTCAGACAAACCCGTGCCTGAGCAATGGGATTTTCCAGGCCTTACTTTTCTGGCTAATAGAAAGATTATCTTCTGACTGAAATATTAGCTTTTGTTTATCACATTGTGCCCAGCAGAGGGAGAAATTCACTGAGCAGTAATGGTGCTTATTTATAGGATTATATGAAATTGAGGCACTCTTCCTAAGAGTATTTGCTGCAGTAAGAGCCTAATAGATTTTTCAGATAAAGTGTTTGCAAAGATTTGGTTTTCAAAAAGCTCTTGCTTTTCCTTATCTCAGTACTTGCTGCATGGCTATTTTTTTAATCTTTTTTCCCCAGAAGAGTCAGATCCTTTCCATGCACAAAGCTGAGAAACCACTAAATTAGCCAATGTGAACTCCGGATGAGTTGGCATTTTGCTGCCAGACATTTGTTTTGTATCTTCGGAACTTTACCACAGCAATTCCACCACCTTTCCTGGGAAATTGTCCCAGGGCTTGCCTTTTCTCCCTGCTCCCTCCACTTAATATGTTGTGGTATTAAACAGTGGCAGGAATGGAAAGAAATGGATGCTGTTACTAACTGGAGTTTAAAGGCATTAATTACCTCTATTTCTCTTCCGTGGCAGAAGGTTGTTACCATCTTGTAGACAGTGCAGAATTTTGAATAAGTTGCTCGTCTTTGCTGCCTGCTCTCTGCTCATCTTTAAATAATAACAGCAGTGCCCTTTTTAGAATTCAACCACTTTGCCATTAAGTAGTAAACAAACTACTCCTGCTCTTGATGCTGATCTGCATTTCCAAGACACATCAATAATAAACACTACATGCATTCTTTTAAAATCATGGAAGACATCTGCATAAAAATAAGCAAATGAGAGTTGAATGCTCAGAAGGTGAGGAGAAGGCCAGCTCTGAGGGAAGAAGGGTTGGGATGTTTTCCTTTGGCAATGGTGCATCAGCATCTTTACTCCTTAAGCTTCACTTTTTTGGTGCCATAATACAACATAATATATAAATGGCAAGTTCTAATCCCCTTGGGTTTATAGCATGTTCACACACACTCCCGTGTGTCAGATGAGGCTCATGGGAGATGGATGTCAACATTAATGAACTTAATAATACACTTAACGTGGCAGGTGTTTCTTGGCTCTTAGCAACACCTGAGAGAGAAAGGTTGAGCAAATGTCAAGCATGCATCCAGGGAAAAGTTATATGGGGATGGATAACCTTGGAGTGGTGAGACACTTCCCTGCTGCAGGGTTCAGCAGCTGGAACACTGCAAAGGACTGCAGCAGTGCAGGAAAAACCCCAGCCATCCCCATCTCCCTGCAGGGCAGGAAGGGCTTCCTGAGCATCTCCTGTGGTCAACATTTCAGGAATGCAGTTAAATATTTTGTGATTTTTCATAGGTGCAGTCCTGCTTGGGTTTGGGTTTTGTCACTTTTGCTATAGTAAGGAGGTAAATAAATTCATTAAAACAAGGCTCTTGTCACTGAGTTCAGAGGAAAAGCAGGAGTTACCAGATCCTGAATACTGATAGAGGCCAAACCCAGGCAGAGTCTTGTCTGCAGAAGTTTGGTTACTTATCACTCTCACTTTACAGGGTTTCTCTTAATAAATTTCTCTTTCTCCTTCTAGAATCTGCATCCTGAATTATGCACAGAAAATATGTAGTCCAAAGAGAGTCTTAAATATGAGCCTGACTTTGATGTAAGCATCTTGAAACAAATGCAAACATATTTTCATGAATTGGACTTTTATATTCCTGTTACATTCAAGCCATGATGATGACGGTTTTTAGAAATGGAACCAGTTGTGCTGAAAATTATATAGATATCAGGTAATAGTACAATATTTCATTGCTTGAAGTAAATTTCAAAGTAAAATTACTAGAACATCTTTCTAAAAATGCAAAAAAAAATTAATGTGTGTTATATTTTGGTTTGTTTGTGTGTAAATAAGATGTAAATTAGATGCCACTGCTTTTTTATTTGCTTTAAACTGCCTACCTGTTTACATTTTCCTTTTTCATGCTGAAGGGGTTTCATTGCTGAAGGTATATTTCTGAGCTATTTCTGAACATTATAACATTTAGAAAATAAACTTTATCAGTTAATGATTTCAAAACTATTCTAAAGAATCCAATTTTTGTCATTATGTAATCACATGTTGTTCTTAAAAGTTCCTTTTTACACTTCAGGGCCTTTTCCAATGCACAAGGGAAAAAATATCACAACGTAGGGAGGCAAAGAGGTGTCTGGGAGCCACAAACATTGCATTCTTATAGAAGTTAAATTACTGACCCATTTCCCAGCCTGAGGAAAGTCACAGAAGTTTTTACGTTTTGGTTTTCATTATTAATGGCCTTTATCATATCAGGGAGAAGAAAGGAAGAAAAGAATTTTTGCTTATTCTTTGGAAAAATTTCAAAGCCCTCTGTGTTTACTGTGTTTGCTCATGATTGGTGGGTATCCTCTCCAGGATTTCCTCTGGTATCCTCACCAGAATTTCACTGAATCTCAGCTACCTTTGAAATAACTTTCAGATCTTGAGAAGACATGCCTTCCCCACCACACCAATACTTTGGGGTAAGTTTTTAGTTAAAACAAAGGCTATATAGGAAAGTTACCCTGAGAAAACCCAGAGCTGGTGTGAGCTCCAGCCTGAGGGGAAGGGCTCGCTCTGCGTGATGGTGAATCCAGGTCAGGCTCTGACAGCTCCAGCTCAAGTGCCTGAATCTGCTCACCACAGAGAGAGCTTTCGTGGCAGATCCTTGGCTGCTCTGGATGCAATTTAACAAGCGTGCAGGAAGGGAGAGCTGAGCCTGCTGTCACACACGCTGTGTCCATACCCAGAGCACTGGGCTCTTGGCTTTTCTTGGCAAGGGGCAAAGTCCTTCACTGTGCTTCTTAGAAACCCACCCTGACATGGAACAAGTCTGTCTCTAAGTGTTTAAAGCAAGTGCGTTCACAGGAAGGGCTCTGAGTGCAACAACTTGACATTTTCTGGTGACAGTTTGCTTCCTACTGAAGGAAAAAACAACACTTGAATGGATCACATAATTAAGTGCAATGCATTCTCTGTCCCTTCCTCTCCCTACTTTGGGATACTACCTATACAAAACTGCAAAATTACTTCAAAATCTTCAGTGAGGATCCCACTGAGCTAAAAAATTTCATCATGAGGAAAAGAATTTGTATTTACCTGCACTGAAGCTGTGTTAGGCAGTATGGCTTCTTTAATCTGCATTGAATAGGTCTAAGACTTCAGTCTTGAGGAGTAGATATTGTGAGCGCTGCAAAAAATGGGCTTAAAATGCTGTTCCCAAAATCATTAGAAACTACTGGCTGTATACAGTAAAAGCTGGACAGTTAAATCCCCAGAAAATCTCATGTCACCTCACACACTTAAAAATGCAATAGAAATGCAGACAGGAAATAAGAAGCACTGATTTTCTTTCAAACAACATCAGTACTTTGATGTTTTTAGAGTAATATAAAAGTTTTAAAAACACTGTCAGAAGCATTACTTACGTTTTTGTCATTCAAAATATAGACTAATACGGCTTGCTGTAGTGGGCAGGTTATCTATATGTTTATATTTTCATTTTTTTAAAGACTTATTTTTTGTTTAGAATTAGGATAGACTGCATGAAAGAGAAAACTCTCCATATATGTGCTTACATAGCTACCCTTTATATAAAGACTTTACACCCATACATAGAACTGCACACCTAGAGAAGTCCAGAATGTCCTTAATTTACCTTGTTAGCAGTTTAAGAGGTTTTCTCTGAACTGAGCCTTGCCCTTCCTGCCCTCTCCTCTGCGTTTAACTGAGGCCTTGCCTCCGAGTTTGTCTGTTTGGCATGAAAATAAGAAGTCTGATGATGCACCCCTTAAAAGCTTGTCTGCTCTGGATGTAAATGCAGTCTTGCCTACCTAAAGTCTCCAGATCCTGTTTGCAAAGGTGACTGTGGTACTTTTCAGACGTCAGATATGCACATAATCAGTCTAAGAAAAGAAAATTGGTGGTTGTTACAGTCTGTCGGACTGTTGGGTTCATTGGAAACAATAAAGCTTGAAGACTTATTTTCTTTCTGAATCAGGAGGAATAGCTGAAATACTGAAATCTGCTGCTGTGTGAAAAAATAAAATACTAAAATTCAAGTAGTTTTTATAAAATAATTTTATATATATTAAAAAAATATTCCAGGTAAATACCAAACTCTCAAAACCAGCTATTTCCTGGGTAATGCTTTCAATGCTGCTCTTTTCTTCTTGAGGAAATGAGAAACCTTCTGAAAGACCTCATAGTGCTTTTCCATTTCAATATGTACTCAATAGTAACTGTACTTAAAAGTTTTTAACTTTTAAAAGGTCAGAAGACTTGTAAATGTTGTGCTATTTCTCCTCTGTTTCACACTGTAACTTGGCACATTCCTAACAAAGCCTATTGAGTAATATTTATGGCAGACCTGAAAATAATACAGAAATATTTTAAAAAGATATAAATGAAAAGGCATAACAATATTTTTATATTAAAACCTTTATTTTGACATTTCCAAAGCAGATCACTTTTTGCTTTCAGAAGTTTTCTGGAGGGGAGTGATTTCATTAAAATCAGTAACTCCTCACGAGGCAAAAAACCTTCTGTTTTTCATCAAAATATTATTTCCCGATAGAAAGCTGGTTTTAACCACAAGATTGCAACTAGAATTGATTCCTACCAAGAATTTCATTATTTTGACTTCTATACATCCATCTGTAAACTTAAGATGGATTCACAAGGGCCAGGGCCAATGAGTGAAATGTGCAGGAGCAGAGAGTTCCCGTGCAGTTGGAAAGGTTTGGAAAGAGAACAGAGAAACACAAAGGAGGCAGAAGCAAATATCTTCACTGCATTGAACAAGGATGAAATATGAGCAATGTCTGATCCCATTCTGTTCCAATTCATCAGCAATTTGGACACGAATTCACTGAGGTGTGAGGTTGATGCTACCCACCCAAAGAGGGGCAGTTGCCCCGTGGACTCATTCTGCTCCTGATAAAAATAGAAAAGGAAAAAGCTCTGATGGGCTGCAGCACATGCTCCAAGCCTTGGGACCCCTCTCCATCGGGAGTGGGAAAGAGAAATGGGTCTTTACTGCACTTTTCTGACACTGCAAGTTCATTTGAAAGGATTTGTTCCTTTCTTCATCTGGAGTGTTCCAGCAGAGATTACAGCACAGTAGCAAAATTTTGAAATTAAAGTGGAAAAGTAGAAACTTTTCTCTTTTTTTGCCCAGGTAACTGGGTAAACAGCCAGAGCTAATGTATGTACATTCAGAAAATAACATGGTTTCAAAAGCACATTTGGCTGTTCAGCACTGTGGATTTGGGTGTCGTTTTTTTCATTCTCCTCTTCAGGAGGTGCTTTCACATGCTTCTGTGAGAGTTGTTTGTGATTCAATTTTGGGCACTATCTCTCTGAAAAATGCAGAGCATGTATTTTAACATACTCAAGGTAATATCTCTTTGCAGTGAAATACAGAATTATTAAAAGAGAGGTTTTTTGATTAAAGAGCTTATTTAATTTTGAGCCTCATCTTTTGGGCCCACTTTTCATCTTGCAGTTGACTTCAGATCTCAGAAGTCCAGCTGCAACAGAGCAATACATCTGCAACAGACTGGCTGTTCCATGGAAACTGTGTGTTTTCCTATTTTTACCCTTTTCTTTAACGTGTAAATGCAGTTTCATGGCCTGTTCTTTTAAAATGCCAAGAGCAGACAGGAAAGACACCCACTCCAAGGTCCATATGCATAAGGTCTGAAGAAAAAGCCTTCACATTAATGTGTACAAAATCTGGTAGCAGTTTAAAAAATTTCAAATTATCATGCAGCAGGCTCAAATGGGCGTTTAAGTTCTCCAGGGCTCTGGACATTAAGGCAACTGCTGTCAGAAAGGACATAATGTCTCTCAAAGCAGAATCTACATAATGCTCCATAAAGGGTGGAAGGAAAAAGAGCATTTCGTTTGGAAAGTGGCAAAAATGCCTCATGAACTTCCTCCAGTGAACTGCTGGTATAGCACAGGACCAAATGCCACAAAGTTTAAAACACTACAATTATTTTAGAACTTTATACTTGCTCTGCATCTCTCTGGGAGAGAGGGACCATCTTTCTTTGAAGGGCTGGGCTATCCATAAAGCACTATAAAATCTCATGGGAAATTTTATAGCAAAGCAAGGGTGGATGTGCTCAGGAAAATGAGCTCTTTCCCCATCAAGCACAGTCTTTTCACCCTGTGAAGCACCATCTGCATTGCTCTGTTCTTTCAGAATGCTTTTGAAAGGATCACTGGCAAAATGCACAAGCCTTGGTTCTCACATCTTGGAGACAAAATCACGGCCTGTCCACTTCACCTGAAAAGTACCTGTTCAGCTCAGAGCTGGGATGGGAGCTGCACACTCACCACGGGGGAGGTCCCACGTAGGGCTGTGAATAAACATTCCTCAAAAGGGACCACAGATGTGCAGATGGAACATTTCTCCACCTAGCCAGTAAGAGTGGTTCTTCTCCTTTTCTATCTGTCTATGAGGTACCTTTTAAACCTTGTACCTTCACAAACATGAAGAAATTCACTGGTTTTCCATATGTGCTTGGAGGCACATATCCTCCATAGGTTCTTGGGACCCAATAAAACTCTTAGCAAATATGAAAGTCACACCAAGAACTACCTGCACCTCTTCCCTTTCCATTCTGTTTGCTGCTAAATCACTTCTGTGTCAGCTCTGAGACTTCAGTTTGTATGGGTGCTGTATCACCATAGCGATGCTCAACCAAAAGGAACAAGCACAGCATCCTCCAATGAAAAGGAGCGAAATTACAGTGATGGAGGGTTTGGCAGCTGTGGGACACACAGAAATTTTGGGAGAATTCCAGATCAACACTGTGGCAATGCAAGGGCAGTCAACAAGGCTTGGGGTGAGGAGCCTGGAAACCTTGTTCTAACTCTGGAACTCTTCCATACCTTGAGAAAAAATCCTAAACGCTTTTTATTAATGCTAGCAGATTATCTAGTACCAGCTCGTCATGCATTATATCTTCCAGGAAAATGACAAGATATTAAAGTAGGATACCCTCAGTTCTTGGAAAATTTGTGTTACAGTATTTCTCTTCTGCCACTGAGAACATAAGCCTGGGATCCAAAACTCTGAACAGCCTTTAAGATTCAAAATCTCATTACTACCGGAGAGGCTTAGACTCCCAGACACCTCATAAATTGAGCTGTGGCTACTGTTCCCTTTCACTTCTGGGCTGATTGAATGATATTGAAACAGAAGAGAGAATAATGAATAACAGTGTGTGGTTAATCAGGTTTATACACAGCATTGTCTTGGAAGTAGCAATGCTAAAGGGCCATTCCTTAAATTTTAGAGGTAGTGGCTTCCGCTCAGAGGAGTGTTGGGAAAGGCAGACAAGTGCAGACCAAAGTAAAGCTGGCTGGGGAGCAGCTCGGCTGGGAAGGACCTGGGGGTGTTGGTAGATCCCAACCTGAACGGGATGGACCTGTGTTCCTGCCAGGCTGTACCACTGGGAATGCAGCCTGCACACCGAGGGAGGTGTTCACCCCACCAGAGCAGCACGCACCAGCTCATATCTAGAACACTGCATCCAGTTGTGGCTCCCCTGGTGTGGGAATGACTCTGAAAAACTGGAGCACGTTTAGGAGAGGTCAACAAGATGTTTGGGTCAGGAGCACCCGCCCTGAAGGGGTGCTGAGAGAAATGCTCTGCTTTCTGCTGGGGAAGTGAATGTTTCAAGGGACCTCAGAGCAGCCTCTGCAGCATCTGGGAGATCACCCCGTGCTCTGACTCTACATCAGACCCTGATCTAAGCAGGAGGCTGGAGTACGAACCTCTAGAGGTCTCTGCCAGGTTTCATTAGCCTGTTATCTTGTGATCCCACTTCAGCACAGGTTACTTGTTGCTTTCTTTCTTTCTGTCTTCCTTCCTTATCTTTGTCTTTACCTTTATGTATGTTTTTTATTTGGTATATTCTATTCATTTTCATGTCTGAAGTCCATTTGGTCCTTTTTCAGTTTCAATTCTCAGTTTATCTTCCTACTATGTTATTGTTTCAAGGCTGTTAGCTCCCTTTTTCCTTTTTATTTCCCTCCTTTGTCCCACCAGCCATCATTAAGCAAGCAGCATTAATCTTTAGACATTGATCCCTAACTAGAATTGAAAAATAGAATATCAGACTATCTAGTTCTGTTTTCCTTACCTGATCTGTTTCTGATACCATGTGAGTTTATTTTACTACTGATTTAAATACAACTTCCTGTATTGAGAGGACAACACCTTGACTCAGGTTTGAGTCATTTCTGTCTGATGCAGAAATTTCTTTCCTTTAAGGGACTGCAGAACACGTTCAGATGTTTGTCAATACAAGATGTGTTTAGCATTTAGGGCAATCAGAGCAGATCAATACAATTCTGGGTCAGCTCAGATCTGATTGCTGATCAGAGTTTGCAAATCTGCAGATAATGAAGGTGTTTAGGACAGGTAAAATATCTGACAGTCTGGGTGCTGAACTGATCTCCCATTAAAGGGAGTAGACCAAGTGAAATTTGTACAGCTGCAATTAAACCAGCACTGGGGGAGAATAAAGAGAGATGCACTGCAGCAGCTGTGGCCTTAGTGCCCCTGCTGTAAGAAAATCATAGAATCATAGAATGGTTTGGGTTCATCATCTCATTCCAATCCCCTGCCATGGGCAGGGACACCTTCCACTATCCCAGGTTGCTCAGGCTTCAACAAACCCGGCCTTGGACCCTTTCAGGGATGGGGCAGCCACAGCTTCTCTTGGCAACCTGTGCCAGGGCCTCCCCACCCTCACAGCAAGGAATTTCTTCCTCATGTCTAATCTAAACCTTCTCTCTTTGAGTTTGAAGCCATTCTCCCGTGTCCTGTCATTTGTCCTATCACCAGTGTCCAAATTGCATTGTTTTGCATCTGAAATGAAGAGGGCACAGCCTTCATCCCCTTGTCTGTTTGCAGGGGTCCTGTGGGAAGCTCCGGAGACTCACACTCACCTTTAGTTTCCATGAGGGAAATAAGGCTCCAGACTCGAACTGGCCGACTGATCTAAATCCTGGTGGAGAAGAACTGGCCTAATGAAGTCACCGAATCCCAAATCACTGGGCCACAGGGACACTCAGGCCATCAAACCCCACCCCAGTCCTGTACAGGAGAGCTGTTCTCACTGCAAAGGAACTGCTTCTGGTTCTGCTCCTCAGCTCTCAAAGGCACAGATTAGGATCTTTTACCTAATTTTGCAGTTCTGCCTGGGGTCACCTCACTCCTGAGTGGGTTGCAAAGCACAGAAATGTTTTTGTGGTGTCCACCACAATTTGAAGAAAGCTTTTTAATAAGTTGATCCAGTTTTATTTCTATGTGTAACGCCTGTTAAGTTATTTGAAAACTATGGTAAATTATCCCTCTGGCTCATATTTTTGCATCACTGTTGTGTCTAGAGTTTTCTTTCTCTCTCTAACCTTGTAACAGGAGACTTTCAAAAGAACATTACCATCCCTCGCTGCATTTAACTTAACCAAATATGACTCCTGGGGATACTCTAATGGGGAAAAGAGCAGGAAGAGAACATCATCTGTCAGCATATTAATGTTCTAAATTAATGCACACCCTTCTCCATAAAAATGGTTTCTTCAATTGCAAGTCAAATAATATTGATTTTCAATGTGACACAAAGACAAGTGATCACTGTAGGACAACTTAAAAGCAACCTGAAGAGCAGCTGAGGCAGGAGGGAATGGAAACTTGACAAGTGTTTTTGCCAAAGTGTCAGTACAATGATTCTTTTACTGGGGAAAAGAAGTTTAAACATGCATAGATTATTTAAACAAGCCTTTTCTGAAATTCCAGTTGTGATGATGATGGTGATGGTGATGATGATGATTATTACTATTATTACTATGATTATTACTATTATTATTATGTAAGTAGCTCTGAACAAAATGTTTCATAGAATATAAATTAACACATCACTGTGTTTCTGGGGGAGATAGAGTATACAGCATTCCAGGAGGAATAAAGCTTTTCAAGTAAACTTTTTCTTTCTTACAGCAAGCCTAAATCCACACCAACCCTTAAAGAAAGAAATGTTCAGAAAAGGGATTCTCTTAACATTTCTCTTACTGTTAGATTTATATACGATATGTGCTTGTAAATTCCATGTGTTCCATTTATTGTTTCCATTGACGGATTCAGTTGTCCCATAAGAAATTCCTGACTGTCTACCACCTCCAGTAATACAGTGCAACTCTACCTGTCTTTGAATATGTTGATTGCCACTGTGGTTCCTTCTGTCTCAGCAGTGTGAATGTCTAACACTTATCCAGGCACAATGAAGACATTATGACATGGATGGCTTTTTTCATTGGAGAAAAATCTTTGCCCAGTTTCCAAATGTGGAATAGAAGCCAAATGGATGTGAGCTGAGAAATACCAGTGATATATCAGGGAAAAAAGTTAAGTCTCTTTTAGGTCAGACAACCAAGAGGGTCAAGCTCTCCTGAGAAACATATCCAGCATGAGGAGAGGAAGAGACTGCAGGGGAGTATCAGTACTGTAGTGGGATGCAGAAAGCCACAGAGAGATGCTGAATCATCTGATTCTTCCCTCAAATCTGAGTCCTGTAGTACCAGATCCCTCCTGACTCAGACAACCTGACTCATCCTGTACCGTGCTTGTGACTTCCCACATTTTCTCTCCTGACAATCCTTTCATCTTCCCCCGTGTAAATCAAGCCCCTCTGACAGGATGGACACATCCAGAAATCAGACAAGGTTTTCTGTACCAGAGCTCTTTTTCAGCTCTTTTTGCTGCTCCCCTGCATATCAAGCCTGAACCACATCCCCAGCTGTCATGCACTGCCTCTTCAAAGAATGAGCACACAAACAAACAACACACAAAAGGCTTACTAAAAATGAAAGACATCGTCCCCAGTAATTTCTGGAATCAATGCTAACAAAGCAGTCCATTGCTGAAAAGTGTGTCAATAGGGACCTAGATAAGAGAGGAGTAGGGAGTGACTTTTAACACTGGACTGGCCTCACTCTTCACCTGCTGGCTGCCCCTCTGGCCCTGTTTTCAGCTGTCCCAAAAGCTTCCCAGAGATGAAGCCTGGCTCCCTCTAAAGTCTGATGGGAAAGGGATGGACAAGACTATGAAACTGAGGTCTAAATTCATCTCAGCTCTTTAACAGGCTTGCTGGTAAGTCTTATTACCCACATTCCCTCTGCACATAATATGGAAAATTAAGCTACTCCTTTTCATGTATCTTACCTGAGTTTTAGGACAAATCCCTTGCTGGAGGTTTCTCTTTCCATTATTGACTAAGGGAGGAGCCTGAAAAATCTGTGTAGAGTCATTTGCTGGTTTTAATGACTAAAGTTAGTCAAAATGGGTTCCACCCTTGAAGTGGCCTGTGTCTGCACTGTCTGTGTGGGTTGCCAGCTGCTCCAGGCAAAGAGGTGCCCCTCTTGGTATTTTGTACTGTGCTCATAAAATCCACTTCTTACATGTGTTGATTGATATCCTGGGGACTTCAGATATCATGCACAGCCATGGAAAAGCTCTCTGTGAAGAGCCAAGATAATTGCAAAATGACTTAGAATGAGGCATGGAAAGGCTATTGCAGATCCAGCTTTTGTTATAGTGCAGCTTCCTCCTCCAGCCTGGAGGGAGAGGAAATGTACAGAATGTACCTGTGTGTTTGATGGCATGTTGAATGCTATACTAAATGTGCTGAGGAAAACAAGGATTCACTTCCAGCTACTGTAGAGAACATTTCAAACAAACCTTTCAAAGGAGGGGAAAAAAAAGTCAAATCCATATCTATAATTATAGCTCAGGAATTTATAAGGTGAGTGGGGCTATATTTTTCTAGCAATTGTGTCAATATCTTCAGTTTAGTATGGCTTAACCTTTCTGCTTACCAGCTCTGCACCCTCTTATTTTCATCCTCTTCTTTGCATTCCTATGGGACAGAAGTACTTGGTACTGCCAAGTTCTCCAAGGATTAAAACAGGGAGTTTGAACCTGAAATTCAGAATATTGTGTGGCCCCACGAGCAGCTCTGAAAGGCTCGTGAGAGGAGCAGGGAACACAGGCTCAGAGAAACTGAGGAGCAGCTCCCTCACAGAGAATCTCTAAAGGCTTTTGCACCTGCCTTCAGTATCCTCAAACTGCAGAAGGGGAGCAACCACTGAAACAACAGGATCTGCAAATGGAAATTGGAAATTAGAAATTAGAAAAAGGCCAAGTTGCACCTGCTGAAGATGAAAAATATTGGACTTTCTTGCCAAGTATTCTGGCAAACCCAGTACCTCCCCAAGCCCTTCCAGGGAAGCAGGATGTCTTCCTGAGGGTGTGTGCATTGTAAGCCATGCAGCACTTTCCTGCAAATGCTGAGCAAAATCCCCTGCAGGTCTGCTGAGAGATGTCAGCTCAAGTCCTGGATGCCAAGTGGACATGTCAGTGCAGGGTTGCACTGGCAGAATTCAACAGAGTTGATTACTGTGGCTCACCAGGGCATCAGCACAGTTATATTACTTCCAGTTCCACCACCAGAGCATATAAAGCTGGATGAAAAACCTCCTTGTCTCACTATATAGATAAAAATATCCAAAAATAGCTTGTTTTGCATTCTGAGACAAACTAATGTACAGAGTAGTTCATCATAATGGCTCATAGTCCAAAGTACATCCCTCTGTACGTGTGGCCAGTGAAGCATTTATCCATTTTCTATACTTTGGATAACTTTCACTGTCCTCTGCCTCTTTTGACAAATGCATCCAATTTTCCCATTTTCCAATTATTCACCATGTAATAATATAAAGAAGTTAATGGCTGCCTTCACAAGAGCTTTGACAAACATGAAGGTGCTTGAATTCAGCCCTTCTTAAATGTGCATTTTGCTGTCCTTAGTGGAGCCCAGGGATGTGCTGTAGCTGATTACACTGGCAAAGGGAAATATTCCACAATGTGAACGTGGTACAAGAGATATCACCAGCACGAGGACATAGTCAGTGCCTCACTCTGACTCTTGCACAGTGCCAAAAAAACTAGTCTGGGTTAATCTTGCCAATATCACACTACATTAATGGAGATATTACATTACATTACATTACATTCATTACATTACTATTACACAAAGCTGCACAATTCTAAGGCCAGAATGCAGCACACCATCTTCCTTCGAGTGTTTAAATACAGGTACCAATGAAGTTTGCTTTATAATGAAAAATACCAAATGCTTTAATATTACCTTCATAAGGAAGATCTGTTTTTATTTTCTGTCTCGGTTGTAAAAATAAAATATTTCCATTCATATAGAGCCAGAGCTAGTCCTTGTTTGGATACATTCTTCTATCCTTATTGAGACAGATATGATATAGAACACGAATAAAGCTTTGAGAAATGAACTGAAATTTATTTTCCACTCGACCTCTCCATCTGCAACATGATCGTGGTCATAGCAACACCATTCCATGGGTTATCTGTTTTTCTTCTGCTTCTCTTGTTACAGGTTGTCACCATCTGAGCTCAGCAAGACCAGAAAGGATTGAGAAAGCAGAACAAGTGGCAGTAGGCACAGGTGGGTCTGGCACACCCACACTTTCAGGTGGTCTGCTGTGCGTCTGCAGGCCATTGCTCTCCTCTCTCAGAGATCATAGTGGGTGTGACTGCCCTGTTGGCTTTTTACTGAAAAACTCAACTCTTTTTGGTCTCCTTTTCTGTAAGACTGGGTTCAAGCTGTACAGGCCTCAATCTTCCACTTCAGGTTCTTTACAGAGGTTAATGTGCAAGAAGAAAAATGAAGCCAATTTGGGTGTTACTTCAGAAACACTTACTCACCTCAGTTATAATGCAGCACGTGGAGTGGTGGAATTTACTGGGGGAAGAAAGAGGAGAAATGGAAGGAAATTAAGTATTAAGAGAGCATGTGGAGGAAAAAAAGAAAAAAGAAAAAAAAATCCCAACAAAACTGAAAGCTGAGCAGAAGTACGGAAAATGTTTAGTCTCGAACAAATTCTCAAATATTTGCTTTCTGCTGTGCTCTGAAAGAGTTAATCTGGGTGTCAACCAGCCACACTACTAATGATTCCTCTGCTCCTACCTCTCATATCAACAGTAGATCAAGATCAAATTCAACATTGTTAAAATGCAGGGAATAGCTATAAGATGAATCCTTAATGAAGTGAGCAATAGGTCAAAAGAGCACATTTGTTATTCACCAATCCAGTAGAACTTTTCAATCTGCTGAACAAAATACCTCTGTGCAATGCTAAAACAAATGAGTTGGGTCTTTCTGATGGAGACGGTTTGTGTGTGAGATAATTTCAGCAGGTCTGAAAGGCATCACAAGAGACTTGCTTCTGATTTTCAGTGTAGTTGTTGCGGTACCTTCCATGCCTCTCATATTTTAAATGATTGCACAGTAACTCCCAGTCTCCACACACTGAATGTGCCTCAATGGGACCAGCCCTTGGTTCTTCACATGCTGCTGCTACTTTTGGAGTCAGCCCGTGCTTATTGAAGCAATCTCTTTTTTTTTTTTTCTTGAAAGGTTAAGATAAAGGGTCAAACAGAGAAAAGAAATACATGCATAAATATCAGATTCAAGGAGCTCCTTGACAAAGGAAGTCAGGGATATAAAAAGTTTAAATGGCTTCAAGGAGGGGACTGGGCAGGTACTCAAAAGTCAGAGGTAGTGAGAAGTTCTGGGCAGACAAATCCCACAGCAAGCTGACAAAAATCCCATAAACTAGCCCCCAGATCTTGCACCTCTTCCATTCCAAACAGCTGAATTTTTTTGAATCTCAGATAATTATATCGACAGACTTGGAAGTTTTCTTTAGGTTTAGAGAAATTCAGTAGGGAATAAAGCATTCATAAAGAGCTAAATGATCTATTTTGGCATAGCCATGATCCTTGCAGGATACAGGGGTTTTTTTGGCTCATAAAATATGTTTGCAGAATGCTTGTCGTTCATGAAGAAATAAGAGTTTATGAAAGTTCATGCCCCAGAGACAATAAATATGGAATAATATGGAGTACAGAAATATTCCCAAAACAAGGCTAAGAATATGGGATCAGATTCCAGCATACTAGGAAAGTGAGAAAATATTTTGATGTCAATACGAATTACAATTAAAATCCTTTGTCAGATTTCAGGAGAAAAACAATTATAGTGTTTTAAAAAAACGCTGAAGCATTATAGTAGCCTAATTCCACATGAATGGCTATAAAAGCTGTTTGGCTTTCTAGCAAACAAACTGTCCCCATGTACTTGCTGCCATAGACATCAGAAAATAAAAATCAGTAGAGATTTGAAAAATAAAATCATGCCAGATTGTTTTGTTTTGATTTGTTTCGCTTGTGGCTCATAACTGGATGTAGCATAATTATCATTTTGTTAAAGCTTTTTGGACTGAGTTTTGGAGGGTGTTCTGGTCTGGTTTCCCACCCTCTGACAAATACAAATAACCTGCAGCTGGCTTTACATCCTATATTTCAGATTCCCAGCTTTCTAAATCCCACATTTCTAAATCTGTAAATGCATCAGCTACAGGAGCTGATGCAAGTGGCTGGAACCTCTTTTTGCACTCTATAATCTAATGCACTTAGCGAGCCAATGAATATGTGGGAAAGGAGGGGCTTTCTGTCTGAGGGGCTCCGTGCAGGGGAACAGCTGTTGAACAGCAAAACCTTGCCCAGAGCCAGGCAAACACGCTCATTCACATCCTCAGTGCCTTTGTGCATCCAGGTCTGGCAAGACAACTACACCCCTCCTTCTCTCTCTGCAGAAAGTGAGCAAACTTGCGCAGAGAAACGCAAAGAAGAGCAAATCTCAGCTGTGAATTTCAGCAGATCCAATAATGGCCTGGGTCAGTAACTTCTCCTGGTTAAACCACCTTGCTCTGCAAGAAGGACATTTCAGGGGGTACTTCAACAGCACTGAGGATTATTTAACCTTCCTGTGTGGGCCCCGGCGGAGCCACCTGTTCCTGCCCATGGCTGTGGTGTACTCCGTGATCTTCGTTGTTGGGCTGGTGGGGAACTTCTTAGTGTGCCTGGTCATCCTCAGGCACAGAAACATGAAGACCCCGACCAACTATTACCTCTTCAGCCTGGCGGTCTCAGACCTGCTCGTGCTGCTTTTCGGGATGCCCCTGGAGGTCTACGAGATGTGGAGCAACTACCCCTTCCTGCTGGGGCCCGCCGGCTGCTATCTGAAGACGGCGCTCTTCGAGACGGTGTGCTTCGCCTCCGTCCTCAGCGTGACCACGGTCAGCGTGGAGAGATACATCGCCGTCCTCCACCCCTTCCGAGCCAAGCTGGAGAGCACTCGCAGGCGCGCCCTGAGGACCATCGTGGCTCTCTGGCTGCTCTCTGTGCTCTTCGCCCTCCCCAACACGGGCACCCACGGCATCCTGCTGCAGCACTTCCCCAACGGCACCCTGGTGCCCGGCTCTGCCACCTGCACTGTGGTCATGCCCATGTGGATCTACAACTGCATTGTGCAGATCACTTCTTTTCTCTTCTATGTGCTGCCTATGGCGGTGATAAGTGTGCTGTACTATCTGATGGGGCTAAGAGTAAGTCCTGCTCCAGCTGTGCTCCGTGTTTCCTTGGCTCGTTCTTGTGTGTTTGTGTCTGTGTGTCTGTTGAGTGATTGCACCTATTTCAAACCTCTGAAAAGAGGAGATCCAACTCTTTCTTTGTTGCAATCCCATTCTGAAATTAATATAGCTACGTTGGGGAGTAATTTATCCCAATCTTGTTATAAAAACTCACCATCACTGCTGCTCACATCTGAATGTTAATGAAACACCCAAGTCTGTAGATTGATTCCAGTCTCTCAGAGATTTACACCTTTGCTGTAGAGACCAAAAGGAAATGGACCAAAAGGAAAATCTGAAAAGAATAAAAAGAAGCAGGCTAGTGATTGAATCTTGTGTCCTATTTGTTTTCCCTTTCCTTGTGACTGTAGAATGTCCATTGCATTACCTTCTTTTTTTCCTTCCCTGGAGATGGTGATAATATTCACTTGTTAAAAACTCACAAAGCTCTCATAATTTGAAATGTTACCTTATTGCTGCAGCTAGCAAATTGAGCAATCATTTCTTTATATAACTACAGCCCTGTTTCACCAGGCTACCTTAGAGCTTATATTCATTCTCCTGTCAGAAAGTGAGACTACTTTTACCAAGTATCCATCATGTAAATGTGTAGATAAAACAATGAGCATCTCAGTGTTATAAAACTACGTAGCACAGCACTGAAATGCACCGCTAATCAGAGCGACTTGGTGACTGCTTTCTTCTCATTAGTTACAGACATTTAGACAAAATAAATCCTGTCTTATTGCACAGAATACAACTTAGACTTTACAGAGATATGTCTGATCCCACAGCAAGAAAAGGAGATGAATGAACTTATTAAATAACGTGCAAGAAACTCAACCCAATCTCTGCTGGTGTATTTATCATTTTGTTGTGCTGGCAGATATTTGCTGTTACCTGAAATTATACAGAAGCAATTTTTACTTACTCAGGAAAAAAAACAAGGATTAACTGCCAGAAATCCATAGCACAGAGCAGATCCTTGAGGCACTGAATGGGTTAAACTATCCCCACTCTCTGGTGGTTGTTGTGGGGTTTTTACATAATTTCAATGAAAATTTTGCAAAATAAGACCTGAAGGGAGGAAAAAGTGCTGAAAATATAGTTGTTTCAAAAAGAAAAAGAGAAATCTCTCAATTAATAAAAAGAAGACTTGAAGGTTGCAATAACTTCTATTTGCAGCAGCAGATATTCCTATACCCCATCCCAGAAGAGAAGTTTGGTACCAGCTGAGGGCTGCTCCCCCAGGACTCCTCCAAATTCACAGATATGTTTAAGCTGTCTTTCCTAAGGACTGCAGTGCTCATTGTTTGTGCCTCTGTTTTTCTGTATATCCAGCTCAGACTTCCAAATTTTAACAGGATCCATCCTGGCTAGATCTGCATTATCTCCAAGTGCACTAGGCAAGATGATTTCATTTCTTCAACAGAAAGGATAGAAGAATGATGATGTATAGATATAATTTTTCAAGAGGAGACACTTTTTATTTACTCAGAGGCTGAAACCTGTGAAGATTTAGCAACACTCAGAAGTCTCCTGAGGGCCATGTATCACTCACAGAATGTAGTGAAAAAGCTCAGAGTTGATGCAGAGATTGTACAACAGCTCAAATTCAGCAGAGACACAGAGTTTCCACATCCAGGCTTTGTAGGAAGGGCATTTCCTCACCACATTTTCTCCCTCAAGTTTTGCCAGCGCTCAGGAGAGCCTCAGGATAGAATGCAGATAGAATGCAGAACTGTCAAGCAGCTGTGAGGAGGCAGCAAACGTGGGTCATAGGGTACCTGAGTTAATTTTTAATTTAATTCCTTGAAAAATGTAAAAATACATTTGTCTTTTTCCCTGGGAAATTCATTGCCAACAGAGCCATCAGTTTGATTACTTCATGATCAATTACCTCGTGATCCATTTGGGTATAATTTTAAGGCTTGATGGTCTAATATGACAATGTTATGATCAATAGATCGTTCCAGCATCACTGTAAAGATCAGGACCCTGATCATTACCCTGTAGACTCATTAGACTGAACTGTGGAATCTTCCTGCTGCCACTTCCATGGATTCTCATCACAGATACCTTTAGGGCCAATCCCTAAATCATCCAGGCTCTTCCAACTCAGTTCAGCAGTTGGGCTACTGATTGCAACCCATGGCCAAAAAGCTGAGGAGGAAGAGGAGAGGGAGGAACTGAGAACATTGGGAAATGTCTGCTCGTGCTTCATCCCTGCAGCACTGATTGAGATTGGGATGGGATTGCTTGGGAAGAAGTCTGCATTGCAGCAGGATTCAGGGCAAGGTCCCTGTCCATTTCTTTCAAACTGATCTCTAAAAGGACACAGGGATAGGTGCTTGTCACTGCTTGTCTAAAAGTCGTACTCTAACAAGGGGTTTTGATAGCGAATCCAAGAGGGGAGAGTCCAGAGATGTGTTCATCCCACCTACTTCAGACGTCTGTGAGAGGATCTTGAGAGCCAGATGAGCAATGCCTAGGCAGGATGATTCTTCTCCCAAGGTTCCAACACTTCCCTTAGTCTCTCATCTTCGCTGTAACTGGCAATAATAATAACACCTGGACACACTGACAATTTAATTTTACCTGTCTTTGAAGCAAGACAACTTATTCTTGCCAATGCACATCTGGTCCAGATTTTATCATCCAAATCTATTTCTCCATTCAAATGCCCAGTTGCTGAAACCAGAATCCTCTGTGGACAGTGACTGCCTTTGGCTGATTTCTGCAGAGCCCAGCGCACTCCTGGAAGAGTCTGTCCCCTCTCCATGGAGGTTGTTCAGCAAACCTGGTCCCCACTGCCTCGTCCTCCCTGGCCACGGGGGTGAGCTAAGGTTTTAAGTATCCATTTCTTCTATCAGCTGGAGAGAAACTTTGATCAGCACGAGTGTCAGACAGGCCAAGGAGTTTACAGAAAACAGTTCAGCTTTTGCAGATTACAGAAAACAGTTCTTCTTTTGCACAGTGGCCTCACTAGGTTTGCCTGGGGAGAGGTGAGACCTAATTTCACCCTGCCTTTTGATTTCTAGTATGAAATGCTGTAGCTAATAAAGATATGGGGGAGAAATCCAATTTTCAGCTTCCTGCTTCAGTCACTTCTAATTCTTTTGCAGTGAAAGGGTAACATTCATCTCCAGGCAACCCTACACAGCCTCATACATCACAGTGGTGTAAAAGTAACCACTGCCTTGGCTGGGGTTCTCCCTCTGTCAAACCTCTGGCTTTAACTCAAGTTACAACCTTTGCCATGGACTCTTTTTTTTTTTCCCCTCCCTGTTTGCCATGATTCATTGTTTTATTAAACTGCAGCTGCTGAGTTTTATTCTTACTAGCTGCACCTTCATCACTTGAGGCTAAAGAGGAGCCTTACAGCATCCTCAAAGTGACAGGAGGAAGGTGAAAAATAAAGATACATGTGTCTCTGGTATATTACAGCATAGAACAGTGTATTCTCTGAGGCTTTGGAATATGTCTGGAATAGATTACTGCTGAGACTGAAAACCTCTGAAAGGGAACTCGGGATTTTAATCAATCTGATCATTTATCACCATATGTGTTACAAATCAACTGAGTTTTTCCTTAAGCAACTGTGGCTATGACTAAAAGTTGCAAAGGGAATAATGTAAAACATGAGAGGCTGAATTGCATTTTAATTGACTATAATTCCAGTTACATGGTTTTTCCTTTTATGAATAGAATAAAGAGGACATTGAAGGAAGGTCTCATTTCATCATCCTTACAGAAAATTATTATCGATCAGAAATCAGAAAGCAAAGTCACAGTGTAAAAGGCAAAAGTAAATGGCACAACTAGTATATTTTTACAAATCCAGAGTGATTCCTCTCTTTTCCCTCATTCCTGATATCATCTCCTACGTAATTAAAAGTTCTGGTTCCAGTTTCTCTCAGTTGAAAACAGCATCACTCCAAAGCTGCTGGCTAATCAGGAGTCCCCACTTCAGGCATCTGGGACCAAATGTGGACTTTCCATTGATGATTTCATCACTGTTCCAAGGAATTGTCCTGTTTATCTAGACCTGATCTTTCCATCACCAAAGCACCAGTGCTCTCATCATAAACATGCTGGTGAAAGATTTCGGGGAGGATCAGATTATTGCTCTTCATGTCCATTTTTGAGAAGTCCAGGAAAAGCTACTGGAGAAAAGCCTCACCTTGTTGTAACCGAGCAGTGTGTGACTAAATCTGTGTGTATCCTGCACCCTGCCTGTCTGCAAGGCAGCATTTCTGGGGTTTGTTCATTAGATGGGTTGAATATCGACTAGTCCAAACACTCAGGGCACAAAACAAACTCCCTTGAATTCTACGGGATTTTTCCAGTGATTACAGCTGTGTTGTACTGAGGCCTCTCCGGGTATTTTTTTGGATCATTGGTTTGTGCTTAATTGTGGGGAACCCTTTCAGGAAAATAAACAAGCAAACAATATTTTGCTAGAAGAGAAAATAATGCCTAGCAAAATACTGTTGAAATTGAACACAAACTGTGAACCAAATATTGACTCATTGAGAAAAGATAAGTGGGGAAGTGAAACATAAATTTCCTGTAAATATGCAGGTTCAGATGCATAAAATCTGCAGATTGTTTTGAATTTAAATCTTCACTGTTTTTCTAGACAAAAACTGAAATTTAAATGTAGGGTTTTTTTCAGTGAGTCCTGAGTTGCCCCAAATTTTGCTTTCTCAAACTACAACTATCAAAATATCAAACAGGCTACGTCTGGAGGGAATGTGATCTCTTGTCTAAGCTCTCCTTTGGTTTCCCTCCTCTTGCCAGCTGAAAGGAGATGAATCTTTGGAAGTGGAGGAAATGGCTGTGAATGTTCAGAGACCATCCAGGAAATCTGTCACCAAGATGTTGTGTAAGTAGTGAGTCCTTCTGTGTTTTATTTACCATGGACAGGAGGGTGACCAGGTCTGGAAGGAAATCAAGCAAATTCATTGGATACAAGAGCTGTGAGATGAATTATGAGCTGTTATAGAAAAAAAAAGGTTTATTGCTGTTTTATCTGAACCTACGGGGCACAGGAGTGAAACACCAGGGGAAATTACCAAAAGACTCAGAAAGAAAATTTTCCTCCCCAGCACAAGGGGAGGTTGAGCAAACCTATGTGGCAGATGTTTGCATGGAAATTCTCCAATATCCCTCACCTCAAACTGGCTCTTGCAGCCCTCAAGGGAGGATCCCTTTTTTTTCAGAGTGCAAATACATCTGTACATTTTCACAGGAGGATGTACTCCTGGTTTGCACCACACCCTGAGCTCTGCTCACGAACAAGAATCCCAGAGTGGTTCAGGGAGCTCAGGGGGTCATCTGGTCCCACGTCCCTGCTCAAGCAGGGCCATCCTAGAGCACACGGAACAGGATTGTGTCCAGGGGGTTCTGGAATATCTCCAGTGCGGGAGACTCCACACCCTCTCTGGGCAATCTGTGCCAGTGCTCGGTGACTGCACAGTGAAGAAGTTCTTCCCCTGCCCAGGTGGAACTTCCTGGGCATCAGTTCCTGCCCATTCCCCTTGTCCCATTGCTGGGCACGACTGAGCAGAGCCTGGTCCCTGCTCGGACACCTCCCTGCAGACACTGATAGATATTGCTGAGGTTCCCTCTCAGTTGTCTCTTCTCAAGACAATCCTGCCAAGTCATAAACATCTCCTACTGCTGACTTAGTTGCTTAGACCTTCAAGGAAAAATAGGACCTAAGCAGGCCTGCACGTTGTATAACATGCAAGAGAATTTATGCTCCAATCACCCCAAAAGTGCTCACATCACTTCCTAATTTTGGGCTGTCTTCAAGGCAAAGATCACCTTGCTACTGACATGGTGTTTATGCAGGAAACATAAATCACCTTCAATATTTTCTGCAGCATCATTATTCTTTTAGGCAGCTTAAGTCACTGCCTGAACCAGGAAACTGTGCTTTAAAGCCAGCCTGATTTTCTGTGCCTAGGATGGGTTTGGGTACATGCCCCAAAATTGACTGGTTGTTTCCTGCTCTGTTTGAATGTCACTCTGTGTGCATGAGTGGGTTATCCAATACAGAAATCAGTAGAAAGATTCTTCTTTTCACTGATAACGGTAAGACAGAAAGTATGGCAAAACTTTTGAAACCATGAATATAATTTGTATATTAAGTCTTTCATGCAGCTTTTTGATCTCTCCACTCTGTGCAGGCTGATGAGCCATATCCTCACACTACTGACTTGTTTTTCTTCTCCCCTTTCTCCTTGCCAGTTGTCCTGGTGATAGTTTTTGCCATCTGCTGGGCTCCATTCCATATAGATCGACTTTTCTTCAGCTTTGTTGTGGAATGGACTGAGCCTTTAGCCAATACGTTCAACTTAATTCATGTGGTGTCAGGTAAAGCTTTCTTCTTCCACTTGCACAGGGACTGGCCAAAAAAAAAAGTATTTACAAGTGGTTTACTTGGAATTTGTAGTCATTTCTTTTGTAGGTGACATGAGACTTGCACGGAGAAACTTCCTGATGAGAATTGTGCCTGAGTAAAAACTGCAGACAAGTTCCTGCAGCTTTCAAGATCTGGACATGTTATCTAATACAGTGTCTGAATATTCACAAAGAATGAAAAAAAAAAAAAGGGTATCATGCATCATTTACCAGCTGCTTTTCATTTTTGGGAATGTTCAGAAGTGAAGACTGCTGCCATTCGGCTTCTTTTAAGAAGTACACAGGAGCAGGCATCATCCTCCACAGGGTCTCTGGGGCAAAGAGGAAACCTTATTAAATGTAAGACAAGAGCCTTGTATGCTGCTCAGAACTGGGTGATGAACCAAATGTTTATGATCTTGCCAATCATAAAATGA
Organism: Atrichornis clamosus; assembly: GCA_013400975.1. Lineage (NCBI taxonomy): Eukaryota > Metazoa > Chordata > Aves > Passeriformes > Menuridae > Atrichornis > Atrichornis clamosus. Next base: position 157,567 of record WBMZ01006804.1, on the reverse strand, counting down.
AGGCTTTTTCGAAAAGGAATCTTATTTTCAGTCTGCCATGGGAAAACACTGGATGCGGCCATTAGGCAGCTCAGACAAATCCAATCTTGTGCAATTGTCCTGGTGAGTTGTAAGAAATTAACTTCCCTGGCTGGAAGTTGTCCTCTGACAGCCTTGATGGGGCACCAGCTGTGCAATTCCTGCTGTGGGGATGAGGGCAGTGCTGGAGGCAGGGCAGGGCAGCTCAAGAGAGAGCTGGTTCCTGAACAGCTGGGGAGAGTGAGCTCCAGTTAACACTCTCTCCCGCTTTCCTTTCACTGCAGTGCCTGAGCTGGCCTTGGTGAGACATCCCTCTGTCAGTGCCAGGGAGGCAGCAGGCAGAGTTCTGCTGCTGCTGTCTCCACCCTTGCAGCCAAGCTTGGTGGAGCTGAGGCAATACAGAGATTTTCCTCTTCTGTGATCATTTCACACACAAATGAATCTCTCTCTCTTTCCCCCCACCCTTGTTCTCCAGGTGTTTTCTTCTACCTGAGCTCTGCCACAAACCCCATCATTTACAACCTGTTGTCCCAGCGCTTCAGGATGGCTTTCCTCAGTGTGATTTCTCCTTGCTGCAAGCACTGTGCCCCTGAACACCCCACTTGCAGGATTTCTGCCCAGAAAAGCATGTTTGTGATTGAGGATCACAATCTCATGGACTCTGCTGAAAACACGAGTCTCCCTGGCACACACAGGGCTTCTGTCAGCAGTTCTCAGCTCTCCACTTGTCTATGACTTTAGGTGCTGTGATCCAGGGGAGACAGAAGTTAAAGAAAAATACTTTTAAAAACAAAGAGACCGTCCTAAAAGACTGATTTCAGCAAGAACTGCTCAAGAGGTGTCTCACTGAATAAATGAAGGAAAAGACTGTGTTTAGTACGTGTTTGAGAAGCACTGTATTACCCTCACGCTAATGGGAGGGCTGTAAATCTCAGCTTGCTCACTGCAGGTGTGTGAGACACGCTCCCAATGTTGCCAGCGCAGGAGAGAAACTCAGCTTAGCCAAGTCTTACCAAATGGCTCCTTGTGCACCAACCTAAACATCGGTTTTTTCTTCTTTTGAAACAGGGCAACTGCTGCGTAAGCCTTGCCTACTCACTTCTAACTTTAGGTAAGCCAGCCCCACTTGTCTCTGCTATGACCTTCTTGAGATATGGATGTTGCAAACCCCTCTTGTCAACACTGGCAAACAGGCAAGGATGAGAGCAGCTCTGAGCTGGGCTGATGAACACCGGCTACCAGCAATAGCTGCTTCTGGGCCAGAAGAACCAGGGAGCCAGTAACAGTAAAATAAATGTAAAGCAAACTTTTCTTTCTGAGCTAGGAGAAGATCTGGGTGGGAGGTGGTGATCAATGTCTTGAACTGTTTTGTCAAAAACCCTCTAGTGGGTTATTGTTTTAAGTCTCAAAGTCACTGCCATATCTCCTCCTCCTGTGTCTGACAATACCTACACAGTGCTGCAATGCATGCTGCAAATCCATCTACATCACCTGGAAAAGAGCAACTGCTGGAGACAGAGGATGTTCCTGGTGTCATTCATTTGCCTAAAATGAAGCTCGTGAGGGATAGCTGCCCAGGGAGCGCGAAAAGCCTGCAGCCATTTGTGCCAACCTTCCTGCAACCCGGTTGTACACGCAGATCCTGCAGGCAGTACACTCACACCCGAGCTGACAAGCTCCTGAGCTCTGCTGACTGCAGGGACAGGACACTACAGAATTTTGTCAAGGGAGTTCAGACGGAGTCCGTTACGTGACAAAGAATTTTGTGAGGCTCTGTCCCACAAAGCCCATTCATTGTGTTTCAGAGAAATCCTCCCGTGTGCCTCCTGTCGCAGGGCTGGGCTGAGTCCCCACCCTGGGCTCGGGCTTGGCACGCACTGGCACGGAAACTCATCCCCTGTGTGTCGCCAGGGGACTGGGAGTTACTCGCACAGCCAGAGTACGCAGAGTTATCACAGCCAAGAAGAACATTAGTCCCTGAAAGCTGATACACTGTATGCATAAAGACATTTTCCATTCTGGTCACTGGGGACACAGATGACGTTTCCTACCAAAGGAGGAAGGGATTGTGCTCCTGTTACCGTGGCCTCTTACTTTGTTTGCCTCAAAGTTTTCTGTTTGCCTCTCGCTGTGGTGGGAGACTCCTGGCAGCTGGAGAGTCACCTTTTCCCGTAGCACGAGGGGAATTTCAGCCCATGTTTTCTGTCAGACCCATTTTACCCTCTGCAATCTCGAGAAACAAGCCATGGAGAAGGGAGAGCTACACACAAGTCCTGCAGGGAAAAGGCAATTCCTGCTCCCTCCAGACACAGCTGAGATGCTTTGCCACCCCCAAGTGGACACTTGTGTTTTATCAGTGACATTTACATTTCTAACCATTTTTGCATGATGTTTTTCCCCTCCGCCAGACATTAAGGTGTTTTTCCCCTCCGGACATGCCATGGCAGTGGTGCCTTGCTGCCTGAGGGCTCCCCAGGTCCCTGTTCTCCCACCCATGCAGGGCTTCGAGCTCTGTGATGCCACCAACAGGCTGGGGACCACCTGGGCAGAGGCTGTGCTGGATTTCCTCCCTCGCCCTGTGCTTCACCTGGGCAGATCCCATCCTTAGGAACTCACGTGGTTCTGAATTAACTTACTTTGTTGTCTTAAAAGCAGTTTTTATCACATTTAATTTATTGTCAGTCTAAAGAAGTGATACTCATAAGCAAAAATTACTGAGCTTTTTTGGCCAAATATCAAAATCAAAGTGAAAACATTTAGTCTTGCACAAAATCAAACCTTCTGTGAAAGTGTTATTGGGAGAGACATGTCAAAATTCTTCTGAATTCTGCTAAAAAGAAAATAAATGCAGTGAAAAAAATTTGAACTAACTGGAGACTCCAAATTAAGTTTCCTGTGACTGCACAGCTTGGTCTCCCCTTGATGCTGAGGGGGGATCTCTAGAAAGTAGTTGATGCACTGTGTCCCTAAAAAGTAATTGATGTCCACTGGAGGCTTTTCCTCCCAAAAGTTCAGTGCTTGAGTTATTTATCACTTTGCTCTGATATTTACCTCCTGCATTTTGAAAGCTGGATCCAAAGATGGAAAAAATGGGAAGATGGATAGAGATGTCATGAAAGCTGATGCTATTCCTTTATTTATACATTAAGGAGCTTTCATAGCCAAGCGCTGCAAAATGTTGGCAACTGACTGAGAAAAACTCCTGTTGCGAGAAAAAGGAGAACAACTCGCTTTCCCCCAAAGTGCTCCAGTGTGATAAAACTGTATTTATTTGAAATCAAGCGTGACTTCGTAGACAGAGCTGTCTATTGATTTATTTCTCTGCTTCTGTTTCCCTCTGGGAAACGTGCAAGTGTGTGAGCAGAAGGTGTGGAGAGCAGGGGCAGTGCTCCAGCACACTGAACAAAACATGGATAGTCTGAAATGTGCTGCAAGGAGGAACTCAAAGAAAGAATTATGTTCATTGCCAGTGAGTGATGCTCAGATCTAATGCCAGGTTCAGTTGGAAAAAATATCATGACAGCAGGTGGACAATTCTGTTAAGTTTATATAAAGAGGTTTTGAACACTACTGTGCTTTGAAGTGTTTAAACCACAGCTTATCAGTAAAACTAAATGTACACTTCAGCTGCAGAGATGATTATATGTATCTGTATGTAACACAAAAATAAATTATACTGGAGTCTCTCTTCCCAAGCCTGGTCCATCCTCCAGCAACCCTTGTGCTTCTTGTTTCTCCCTCTGATTTCACGTGAGCAGCAGGAGATGGAGGGTACCCAGATGTTCAGCCAGCACCAAGTACAGGACTCTAAGGACTCATTACAAATCACGGTATATTTCTTTTTTATGCAGATTATTTCAGCTGGTATATGTGCACAAAACCAGCACTAAATCCCCGTGGGACTTGGGGCACCCACGAGCTCTGCACAACTGCTTCTGCAGGGGTGGAGGTTACAAACTGGGCAGCACAGATGTCATAGCCAGGAGAAGGTCCCAAAGCAAAAACTGCTGCTTCCTGGGCTGTGGAACAGCCAGGTCTGCTCTTCCTCTCCGTTCTTCTACAGTTGTCTCATTTTCTCTGCTGCTCATTATGACACTTGCTAGTTTATTTCCAGCTGAGGTTTCTTTTTTTACAAACTCGCAAATTGCTGAGCTGTGGCATTTCCATATCAAATGGATATTAATGTAAGGAAAAATATTGTAATGGAAACAGAATGGTAGTCTGGACGTTTTCTTTCCGTGTGTAAACTGAGGAAGAATAAGGGGTAAGAACAGGAAATCAAACAATCATGAACTCTTGCAAGGATTAAAAGCTGGGTTTAGAATTTGGTCCAAGTCAATGCAATGATGATAAATGTCCTTCAAAGTGAGATGAGGGTTAAAAGAGGGCAAAGAAACTGCAGAAAATTGCCCAATCTAGGCCTTGCAGGTTCCCCTGCTTGGGAAAAAAACACTTTTGGGGATGTTAGGGTAGGACATAGGCCATAAAGTCTCAAGCACCAACAGACAGTGACCATCTTGTGCACGATTCCCTGACTCTGAAAAAGGAATTTGCCATGTACAAAATAAGCATGGACCACAGTGTAAGAACCTCTCCGGGAGAGTCAAGGGTTGCTGATTTTCTTTCCACATTTCTTTCCATTCACATTCTGGGTAGTCAATAGCCTGCTTTGGTCATACCCCAGGCACAGAGGTAAGCTCATCTGCCACCAGAAGTAGAAGACTTTCTGTTACTGCCTAGACTTTGTGAAACCCTGAAAAGCTGCGGCTGATGTTTTTAAGGCAAATTACCTTAAATTCACTTAATTTTTAAAGAAGGATTGGGAGCTGTTGGAATAATTTGCTTCCCACTAGGATACATAATTCATGAATGAAATACTGAGATGCTTATTGTAAGAGAAATAACTGTATTATTAAGAAATAACTTACTTTTTCTTCCATCCTCAGCATATACTCTTTTATGAAATGCAGCAAGTTCCTTCCCAGAGGAATAGGCTTTTTTAAAATTTTTTTTGGCTAGAAGTGGGCTTTCCAGAAGACCCTTTGTCTCAGATGTCTGAGACAATATGAAGACCTCCATCACAGGAAACCTCTATTTCTTTTCTAGTGAAATGAGGGGAGAAAAGCTGTGCTAAAATCAATTTATCTGACCTATTTCAGTCATGTACTTCAGGTGCTTTACAGGTAGTTTTTACGCATATCTTCTGCAGCTGAAAAGCACAGCTAGACAACTAGGTACAAGTCACCTTGGAGTGCTGTGTGTGTTCTTTGTTGCAGAGCAGGTGTGTTTATCAGACCCTTTCCATTTGTTTCATTTCTCCAGAGACTCCCTCAGGAATGACTCACTAGGAAAATCACGCTCCAAATGAACAAAACAAAAGGCTAACAGCTAAATCACCACTAAACAGCGGGAGAGCAGCGTCCTCAGGGGTTCACCTCCCACTTTGTGCATTGATTTGGGGCTGGTGCCTCTGGGACGCCTGGACCACTCCCTCTCAAGGCAGAGAAATTCCAGCGAAGCTCTAGCACTTGTAGAATTTGCAGCATTTGTTTGCAAGCTTGCAATTTTCCTTCCCTTACCTCTATAGGAGCTGGCAAGGGCAGGAAAGGGATCTGTCCTGCCAGAGAATGTGTTAAACAGCTGCCGGAACTCAATGGAAAGTCTCCAAAAAGAAGTTTTTTCATGCTGCTGTTGACTGCAGTGCAGGTGTGTTGTGCAGCACTGAGCAACTGCAGCAAAAAACTACAAGAGTCACAGTTTGGGGAAGCAGAAAAGCTCACCAGAATTTCCGTGAGGAAGGAAATAAAGCACTAACACAGGAACTTGGAGGTACCTTCAACCATGTTTATCTAACAATGGGCAGACTGGGGTTTGTTAGCTGGCTTGGTATTAGGGAAATTCTACATGCAGAGAGGTTTTTTGAATGTGAGCAATCTTGGTTAGTACCACAAAACTCGGCTTACCCCAAGCTCTGCACCACTGTTCCCTCACAGCTCAAGTTACCCGCTCTGGAGAAAAACACCCCACAGGAACAGAAATATGTATAAATTTCCATTTCAGTAGGAATGGCAGGGCCCTCCGTTGGAACTGAGACACAGGCACCATGCTCTTAGCTTAACATGATGCAAACCATTTTGTGTTCCTGCCTACACCAAGGATGAACAGGCAGCTGAATTGGCCCAGATACATCTGGTTTGGTTATGTATCCCAGTCCCAAGGCGAGGGGCTGAGTCATGTGGAGCTTGCTCTCTCTGCACATAACACTAAACAGTCCCGAAGTTGGGGCTCACATGGCAGCCTCCCAATTCCCAGTAAACCCCACGCGTTCCTCCAAGAGGCAGCAAGGACTGCCAGACATGATTCAGCCTCAGCACACTCCACTTTTCATGTGTCTCTTGCATTAACAGCGAGGAACACTCATGCAAGTGTCAGTCTCAGTCTGGTTCCTCCCGGTCTCGTTCCTCTCCCTACCTTCCCTCCCATGAGGAACAGGTATATTGAAGAATCATCTCTCCCCCCTACACATCCATCCAGTCTTTTTGCTGCTAAGAAATTCCACTGAGGATTGAGTCTTTTCTCTGCAACTTTATTTGCCAGCTGTAGGGTTTTCACACCGTTATTTGTATTCCAGTCCCGATTTCAATTACCTGGCTAACCTTTTCAATTTTCACAGAGAGTGAGAATCAGAAAACAGCAGGTCCTTTATTACAGCTCACACTGCCGGGGAATGCTTCACCCCCCTTCCCTCCCCCAGGTTTGCAGGAAAGCTCTGTCAAATTCAAACAAACTCATTGATAATAACTTGTCTATTTACTTATGCTTTGCTGGCTGTTAAATATTCTGGTCCTTTCTGCGGACCTCTCTTCCATCCTCCTTTTGGCTTGAACATACTATATTTTACACCATTTCTAAAAGCCATGGAGGAACAGTCTTAAGCCTTCACCCTGATGCTTGACTCCAGTGGGAATTCTCACCAGGGTCAAATGCTGGAGAAGGTGAAAGCCTTGTGCTTTGAGAGGAGCTGTTTGCTGATCTTTGATAAGTGGCGGTGGCCAGTCCTTCTGTTCATGTCTCAGAGCACTTCCCAGTGGAAGTTCAGGGCACTGGAGGGGTTCCCTCAACCAAGGAGGCAGTCAGGCACCGGACACAGGACACAGGCACAGGACTCCACTCTGCTGACCCCAAAGTCACTGCTCTGTCATTAAATTGTTCTGGCCACAGCTGTCACCTATTTTGCCTTGCTCTCCAAGTCATACCCCTCCTCTTATCTCCTTTATTATTTTGAGCTCTTGATCTAGCAAACATTTCCAAGCCTGTGCTCTGTCTGCCCCATCACTCAGCCATCCTGATCCTAAAAATGGTTTATCTGACTGGGGAGGGAAAGGATTTAGTGCAACAGACCTGTTCCTTAGCAACACCTTCCCATCTTTCTTCTTTTGTGATTTCCAGCTCATTATCTTTGCCCATGTCAAACTCCAAATTAACTTAATTACAGACAGGTTTCATATCTCTCTAAACCAGAAGGGGCACTTGTAAAACATCCCTCCAGTCAATAGCAAATGAGGGCCTTGGCCTATGCTAAGTAGTCTTTGGGAAAGGCAGCTCAGCTGTGCCTGCCCTGCTCCCTCCAGAGACCTCTCCCGGTTGCTCCCAGCTCCTGCTGTTCCTTTGAGCTGTTTCTAAGTGAGGCATTTCATCTCTCCATTTTGCAGCCTGACCAAGCACGCCACAACCCTTGAGCTCCACAACAGACGTCTGTATAAATCACCAGGTGGGTGCTTCAGATGCCAAGGGCACTGCAACCTTTCCACCTTCTCTTCCCATATTCTGACATGGGAAAAGCGCCTCAGTTCAAAGTCCACGCCTATTGGAATCTGTCCTGGGTACAAAACTGAGCTAAACCTGAGCCTGAACATTGGATCCAGGATGACCTCTGATTACCTACACAATTGGGAGGTCAAAGATCTCTCTTGGTTAATGCAGCTCTGTTTGCCCAAAAGTGATATACCGGTGATAGCTCCCTCCTTGAAAATCCCCTCTGAGATAAAAAGACCCCAAATGGCCTAGATCCAGGGCAGCCCCTCATACCGTATCCTCTCCTCAGCCTGTGATACCAGGTTTCCTTTGGAAATCAGGAGCAGGATCCATCTCTAGCTGCTGATGGGTTTCTCACCTTCTGGTTGATAAGGCTGCATTGCTGTGTCTTACTGCTCACAGAAGTTCTCCAGTGGCAGAGGATATATCTTCCTCCTTCTGTTGGAGGTCAAGTAGCTATTACCCAGCCAGAACACCTCTTCCTAATCCACCAAGTGATTCCTCATGGGTGCTGCACTGAGAAGAATGAGGACACATCTGTATTCACACAAGGAGCAAAGTGTTGTCGGAGAGAGCCACCCACAGAACTGTGCCGAGGGCATACAAAACACAAGGAACCCCTCCGTAAAAATATAGGGGGACTAAACTCCCACCAGCAATAGAAAAGGCAAGGAGGGCTCTGTGGCAGTTTTAGAGGAATCAGAGAGCTGTAATTCTACCATTAGAAGAGGACACCTCTGGTTTCTGGAAAGGAAGGAAAGCCTGGGTGACTTTGCAGATGATTCTTCCTCGTTCAGGTGAGCACTTCTCCCCAGCAGTTTGCCAGCCTGGAAAGTAGAACCACAGGTTAAACTGGGATGTGTTTCCCCCCATCACCCTGCAGTAACAGAGCTGCAAATCATGCAGTATCCTGGAGTTAAGTACCTCAAATGCTGGCAGCAGAGTTTCATTTGCAGAATTAAATTCACTCTGCCCCAAAAGCTTCAGGTTCTTCCCTTTCTCTTTTGCACCTTTCTTGCTCATCACTTTTTGTCTGCAGGGAGAGAAGCCATGGGTAGGACACTTCCTCCCTGCTTCGTAAGGAGATTTTCAGAATTTTCTACTTCAGTTGAACCGCGTTGCCTTTACCAGCTCAGCAGGAGACTGTTCCCAACGCTTGCGTTTGAGCTGGAAAGGTCTGAAGAGCCAAGGAGCAAAAATCTGCCCTGAAATCTGATCATGTGGCCTCTAAAGAGCATTTGTACACAACTTCCCCAGATTTACAGCCCAACCACCCTAGTCAGTGCCACTGGAGGTCAGTCTCGTGCCACGGAAACCTGTGTGGGAGTGAGCACCGGGGTGCCCTGTGACTCCCAGAAGCCTTGGACGCGAAGCCTGCGTTTGTGGTACACAAGACGCCCCAAAAGAAAACCTGTTCCAGCTCCCTCGGTGTTGATTTATGATTTAGAGATTCTCCACGTTTCCATTTCTCTTCTCCCCCGCTCCAAAGCACGCAGTGGTCTGTTGCTGGGTGAGCTCAGCAAGAGAGAAGCAGGTGTGTTCCGTCAGCACAGCGCAGGCTCACAGAAACGCGGGCTGCTCCTCAGGTCCCAGCCCGTGTGTGCAGCGGGAACACACAGCTGGGGAGTCAGGCCTGCCCACCTCATCCAAGCCAGTCTGAAAAATCATCTTGTTTTGGGACAATTCTCAGTGATTTGCTTCACAGGGCATGTCTGCATAATTATATACAAGCTGCACGCTGTGGATGAGAAATCAGGATATTGATTCATGACCAGCACACGCCCAGGTATACCTAATTCAGAGCCAAATTCCTTGCCAGTGCCTATAATAAAGAATTCCTACACAGAATCCCATTCAAAAGGCTACTTCCTCCTGCTTCTTCTGTGAGGCCCTCCAAGAAGGGCTCAGCAAATATTTGATTTAAAACAAAACCCTTCAGCTAAATATTTTGGTAAAACAGATTTTTCCCCCTCCAAACAAAAGAAAAGAAAAGAAAAGAAAAGAAAAGAAAAGAAAAGAAAAGAAAAGAAAAGAAAAGAAAAGAAAAGAAAACAAAACAAAACAAAACAAAACAAAACAAATCTGTGCTTTTACTACAGGATCCCACAGGTGCCAGTGCAAACCCAGCTCTGGCTGTGCCAGGTGAAGTCAGCTCTTGGTAATCCCTGTGCCTGTATAAAAAATATGCATCCGTTTGGTCTGCATAGAAAATGGAGACTGAAGTGCTCAGCTGTGGTTTGCTCAGGTTACTATTCCACACGTATTCCTTATTCCACCTTCATGGTGACTTTGTTTTTCTCTCTAGATCAAGGAGGGCAGAGCTGTTCTCTGCCCTGTTTCCAGCCAGGCCACATCTGGAGTGCAGGATACACATCATCCACACTCATTCGCTGGAGCTCAGGACTGAAATGAGAGCCAGCACTGAAGAAACCTCTGCTGGCCCCTGCTACAAGCAGCCTTTAGCACAGACTTCTTCTGCTTTGCTCTAACAGTGAAGAGCCGTTCCTTTTCTGCTATTTTTCTAGCAAAGCAATAGAAATATTGATCTCCACCACTGGCTTCTTTCCTGTGAATGATCAGTTATCCTCTGGTGTTAACCAAACTGCAATTATGCATTCCAAATAACCAGAAATCACAAGGGACCAGGTACCTTCTGCTCTCTTACCTCTGTTCCCACGAGCAGTGCTGTCTGCACGCAATGGCACACCCTGGGCACACCGCGTCTTTCCAGGAAGCGAAAGGCAGTATCCATCTCTCTGTCCTGCACTCACCTCCTGCCTCCAGGAACAGCAAAGTTCTTCCTGAACCCAGACAGTTCTTAAGAGGGACTGGAGCAGACGGAAAAAAGGAGACAGGCTGGGGTCACTGCAATCACTCAGTAGTAGTGGCTCTCCATAATTAGAGAAGAAAACCCACAGCATGGCCATGGCACTGGAATCACTGCTTGGAAGATGTGCCCCTAAGCAGCCCAGGAGCTTGGCAGCCCCTTGGTGACACAGACAGTCAGAGAGAGCCAGAATCCAGGCACACAATGGGCAAGGACAGAGACAAGAAGACTGTGGACTTTGGCAGAGCCCCTCAGGTGTCCTTGCAGTGCTGCCACCTCGCTGGGTCCTGGAAACTGCGTGAGGGGAGTGGGATGCACTGCTGCCAGTATGATCTGCAGTGGCAAACTACACACCAGTGAGCTCAGGCCAAGGGGACATGCACAGCCTTGGCTTTGCATATTAATCACCTCTGTGTGCAGAGCTGAGACAACCCTAGTGAGGAACAGAGCACAAGCCTCTGCCATTCTGCCTTCAGTATTCACCACCAGAGCTTTTCGTTCCTCTCACAAGCCACACATTTTCATTCCTTTTTGATTTCTCTTTTTTTGGTGGTGGTGCTGGATTTTCCCCCCTCCCACATCCTTTGCTGCAGCATTTGTGCTATGTACAGCAGATAACACCACAGGTTTTCACCTGGCTGTTTGGGAGCTTTGCAACTGATGGTTGATTATCACTTTCTTACAGGGTATTTATTTTCTTGTGAATATTTTGTACCCTCACAGATGGGGCTGAGCTGTTTACCGATGTCAAGAAGTCACAGTAACTAAACCCTTGTTTAGTGCCAGGCTGGGCCAACTGTGGAATTTAAATGTGCTGAAGGAAAAGTTTTAAACCAGGGATATGTTTAGCTGTTCATATTTAAAGAAGGATTGGAAGGAAGGGAAGAATTTAGAAAGCATCTTGGTAAAAAATAGCTGTATGGAAGCAGGGCAGCTACAAGTCTTGTGAGCAGGACTCAACTCCATACATTTTGCCTCATTTACTCCACTGATCTGCCCAGCACATTTTGGAGTCAAGATTTGCTCAACCTTCCTAAGAAATCTCTCCCTCTCTCTCTCTCTCTGCCCTTGCTCTCCACTGCTGCAGGCTGAGTCCTGCCCATGACCCAGTGACGAACTTCTGCCCTGGGCATCACTGGATTAAAAAATCCCCTTGTTGGAACACTCAGGGGTACTGGTGCATCACTCTTCAATGATGCTCTGAGGGAAACAGTGCTTGCTTTAGAAATGTTAAAACAAAAGGGCTTATGGATATTGAGGGGTTTTTGTTAGTTTGACTCTGGCAGAAGCAGCTTTTCATTCCATTTATCAAGCTGCCTGCAGCTCCCAGTTCAAGGCTGATGAAGATATAATAATAAACAGTAAGCCAAAGAAGTCCTTTGAAAGGTGCATCCAGAGCAGTTTAATAAATAAAAGATTGGGGGCAGAGCAGGGAAAGGAAAGAAAAATCATCAGTGCAAGTTTTGACTTTCCTCTGCTGTCCATTTCATAGCATAAATTTAAATAAATGAATGATGCAGGTTGGTGTAATCATTCTTTCATTCTCAAATTCACTCTCTAAAAATTTCTGCCTGTGAATTCATCTTTCTACAATGTCTTGCTGGCTCGTGTCTTGCCAGCTACCCTCCACACTGCCCTCCAAACTACCACTTCAGAATTTTTATGGCTATCCATCAGACTCTGCAGAACCCAGAGCTTCTTTGAAAAAGCACCTGAATTCTTGATGGATGAAAATTCTTCATGGAAACTCCAGTGCAATAAACCTCAACACTGCTGAGCACCTGGATGCCTGCGAGCTCAGGTGAGCCCAAGTTTTATATTGTTCCCTTCCCACTGCCCATACAGAGGTGACCTTGGAGTTTTCACTAAGCTTTAGCCTTCCACGGAGGAGACACTGCTCCTGCAGAGATCCCTGGAGCCCTGGGTCCTGCAGGAGCTGCCAGTTGTTTTTCTGGATACAAGGGACAGCCTTTGCTCCCACTGTGTCATTTACCATGTCCTCTTTTCCTCTTGGATTCATGGGTATCAGGCAAGCTGGGAGCCTTCTCCAGTCCCTTGCTGGGTATTCAGTCCGTAGATCTCTGGCATATGTAAATGAAGTTATTGCACGTCTGCCCAGCTGGTTACCAAGACCTGATGGACATTCAGGCTGGAAGTCCAGGTTTGGGTTTCAATATTTTTCCAGAAGCTGCCGCATTGTTTCTTTGAATTGCAGGAACTTTTCTCCAGGTCTGATTCTTTCTTCAGATGGTTTGGGTTAAGGCTCATGGATTTCTGCAGATATCATAAAAATCCTGTTAGCAACAGAGAGAACAAAGTGGGAGTTGCACACAGGAAAAAAAACATTGACAGGTGAGACATGGTAAAAGAATCAAAGAAAAGTGGGGAGAAAAAGACAAGCCCAGAGGAACAGAGAGAAGAATGGAAAAGGAAAGAGAGAAAAATTTTTTAAAAGAGAAAAATTATTAAAGAAGAGAAATGAGAATAAGGGTGAAAGAAGAGAGAAGAAGGGGAAGTGGAAGGAAGGGTGAGGACAGGAAAAAGGTCCAGGAATATGCAAAAAGAAAAATACATGCTGGTTTTCATTTTTCATTAATGCTTCAGCAGATGCAGACGGTATCAACAATAACAGAACCTCTGAGCTCCAGAACAATAGGTGAAATAACTCAAGCACCACTTTCAGATTAAAAAACAGTGAAGGGAGTTTGATTTATTTCCCAGTTTTTCTTTTCCTTCTCTATATATAGAAAATAACCTCATCTACTTACTCAAGTTCTGTGGCTCATCACCACAAAAATATAAATAAAAGAATGAAACCACCCTTCAGTGCAGACAGAAAATAAATCAGAGGCCTCAATGCTTTTTCATTGTTGCAGCTGGGTCCTGTCTTCACATTTATTTATCTTTAAATTTCTCCTTGCACTCTAGAGACCATATCCCATAAAATGCTGGGTTAACAAGTTAACCATGAATAATTCATGAGATAATTATAAAACATTTACACCAGAACATTATTATCTTGCAACTAAAAAAACCCCAAATACTTAATGTCCTCCAACGTTGATGGCAAACCTCTTGTGACTGCAATGTTCTTTATCACTAAAATTAAATGGAATTAATCTTCGATTTGCTTTGGTGCCTACTAGCAGAGAACCACAGGGAAAAAAGACACCCCCAGATCACATGGAAACACAAAAATACATAAATACACACACGTATTTCTCTGTGTGTGTGTGTTTGCACACACATACATATGTGATCCTGAAACGTGCCCACAGAGGAGCTCCAGTTTCATTCTTCCTCCCCCAAGCAGACCCTGGGGCAGAAGGGACAGGAGCTTTCCTGCTGAAGGGGCTGATTCAGAGCACACTGGAGAGGACAAACACAGCTCTGCAGCACTCTGCGCCATACACTGAGGGACTGTGGCTTACGAGGTTTTCCTTCTCATCCCTTTCCACTGCAAAGGTGGTCTTTGGTCAGATTCTGTTCCCGAAGTCAGCCTAGAGCTTACCCTGAAATTAATATAATAATAAATTTCAGTTTGGCACTGGTGTCACCGAGATCAGGATCTGGCCTTGTACACACACCCAAAATTCAGGTTGTGATGTATGTTGCTATAAAGCTCCTAGGAAAGCACCACCAATAATGCAAATCTCTAGTACAACAAGCATGACAGGCCATTAGGACTCCTGCAGTTCTAGTCTGCATAAAAGCTCCTCTGTTGCCTTCCCTCTGGACATGAGGCCAGAGAAGTGTCGGGAAAATTCTCAAGCCATCCTTCACCGCGTGCTGGTGATCCCCAGGTGCCACAATCTGCCTGAGGGCTTTAATGGGCACACGCAGAGAAACCTCAGGAAGGCTCTTGCTCAGACCACAGAAACTGTCAGCCTGTTGCTAGAGTCACCCAGGATTTTCAATAATGGCTTCTCCTGTCCCTCAGGAGCACAGGATAACGCAGCACCACTAAAACGCATCTCCACCAGACCACGCTTTCTGTGAATGTGGGCCGCCATGCTCACAGGAAACAGGGAGCCAGCAAACCCTGGGCTGGCACAGCTAACCCTAGCTACAGTCCCTGGGGTAACCCAGGGTAGAGGAAGAAACTCCCTGAGGGAAAACGCAGGAAAGAAACACTCCTTCTTGTTCCACTTCCTCCCTTCCTCCCTCTTTGAATGCAGTTGGTCCACACAGAAAACAGTCTCACAGACACATTTGCACCCAGACTGATGCACTTCATGCTTTTCTGCGTGGAATGGAAGGCCGAGGACTCCTCTTCCTCACACGACTATTAAGAGGTCCCAAAAGGGAATGCACCCCTACATCTGCCTCACACCTGAGAGCGAGGGCTGCAAGCACCCACTGCACATCCTGAATCCATGAATATGTGCCAGGAGATTTGGCACTAAGCTGATAGCCAACAAAACTACCCAAACCTGCGGCATTACAGTTTGATTTAACCATGCACACCTTTGTTAAAGGATTAGGAGGACTTTATCATTATGATGTTTGAATTCTAATTGAAAACCAGTCTCTCCCACACACATTACTGGGCTGGGATCTGGGAGGAGAGGTGTGTGTGTGTGTCTATGAGGGGTGTGTGTCCAGCACCTGCTTTGGGGCAATAAGGGTTTTCACAGCCCCAAAGAACCACGCTTACCTCCCATCACACATCAGCCCCACAAACATCACGGGATTTTACAGAACCGATGGACACAGTGAGGGCTGGGGTTGGAATTTCAATCACCTCTGCAGAGCCCATTTAGAAATCTGTCTGCTGTATGTGAGTGTCAACAAACACTCGTGAAATTTCATCTCTGCCTCAATTTGCAAAATAGAAAAAGTGCTTCATGAACAGCAATATAGTCCTGTGTACACAGCTGCCAGCAGCTGCCCTCTGGGGTGATTCGTGTAATTTGCTATACTTCTCTCAGCAAGTTATTTATCATGAAGACTATCATCAATATATGAGCTGAGGATGAACGGTTAAGAAGGTCTATTATCCTCCACCCCGAAGAACAGAGTTTTGTTTTGGGTATTCTTCTCTGAGTACCTAACTCAGCTACACCGCACAGGGATCTACGGTCAGGAGAGTGGTGGGGCCTGGATTACCAGGCTCTCCTGCCCTATCCTGTCCATGGAGGGAAGTAGCCCCCAGTATCTAACTCTGAGTCCATCACTGACTCTCTAAATGCTCAAGAGCTCCATTTCCCTGAGCATTCTACCTCAGTGTTAGTGTTGCAGTGCCGTGCTGGCGTTAGGAAAGCAACAAGACTGTCTGTGAGTGGCTATTCAGGCTATTTGTGTGAGCCTGCAGCTAAAGACCACTAATCATGGTGTGAGACCTTGTTCAAGCCCCCCTCAAATACGCAGCTATAGACTCTTCCTCAAAGGAATTGCTGTCTCAGAGAAGGGTTAATGTCAGTGGGCAAGGAGAAGTGGGGACCAGGATGAGACAACCTTGACCAGTCTTGCAGAGCCTGAACTCAGTGTTAACCAGCTGGTTACAGATGCTACAGGGGGGACAAGCCTTCGGCTGATTCTTCATCACCACCTGAGCACATCATCCACACGTGACTGTGAAACAGAGCCCCTGCCTAATGCCCAGACAATGGCAGTACAGGGGATGTGTTTTAGCTCTGGCATTTGCTTATGTTCTCCCTGAATGCCCCTTCCTAACATCTGAGACCATTTGAGTATGAAATCTTCCCAGTGAAAAGAGCTGAAGACTGCAACATTCATTTCTCTCTGTAAGGACAAAGGGAGGATCGAGTCCAAGCTGTTTCTCCTCAAATCACAGATCAATCAAGCAACTCTGGTGATGTCACTATCCCTGGCACTGGGACCTAATTTAAAATTACCTCAAATCTGAAAGATTGATTTTCACCATCAGCATTTAATGTCTGCTGTATCTTTCTTTTCCCAGCAGAGAAGAAAAAAAGAAAGGAGGAGAGAGAGAGGGAGAAGGAGACGGTTCAGATTCAACTGCAATTTAGCATTCATTTGCATTTTTAAATTAGTTAAGCTACGGACCGTTGCAAAGCAATGACAGAGAATTTTTGTAATAATTAGTCTGCTGGGAGTGTAGAAATGGCTATACAGTCAGGTTGCACTGAAAGGGGAAGCAATATCCCAATGCTCAAACTGGGATTTGCCCAGGCAAATTTACTCTCCCTCATATGGGGCCAGATTCAGCTCAGCAGACACAGAGAGCTACAGCTCAGACAACTTCATCTGCACCAGACACTACTGCAGCCAGTGGAGACAGAGGGGTGTTTTCAGACTATGATTCATCTTAACTTAATGTAAAAATCTAAATCAGGCCAGATGATTAGATACCTGAAGTGAGGTGAGAGCAATCTCACCACTGTCATTTACAACATAATCTTAAATTCTTCAGCCTCTTTGTATGTGTCAGCCTCTCCTCAGTGGGCATCTGACCTGTTCCCCCTTCCCTCTGCAGTTCCTACCATGATTCTCTTGCCTGTAAGAAGATATATCCCTCTCCTAATATCTCCCTCTCCACTCCCTCCAGTGGAAAGTCGTCATTACCTCAGATCTGACAGTAGGTGCTCAGGGAAGGAGGAAATGGAGGATCAGGATGGGAATGAACTAAAGGACCCCCAGTTTTCTCACAGGACCTACCCTCCCTCAGCTCACAGAGGGGGATACAACAGCACTTCACTGTACGGTGAAAGCTGCTGCATATTCAGCAACCTGAGTCACTGACTCTGCAATGCCTCTCCCTTTTGTTGTTTGAGATGGGTGAATATTGCAGTGTCTCCTTCCCTGGGGGGCAGAACATGGCAGCACTAATGCTCACTTTGCTCAGCAAGGGGAAGAGACCACTCGTGACTAAGCATGGCTTTAGAAACACTGCACACTCGACCATCCGAAAGCAGCTGTCCATCACCCATCAGACGTTCTCTGTCTCACATCATTTTGTTGTCCTTTGCTTGCCCTGCTCCAAAAGCTGGCATCTGCTTCTCAGTGTGACTGCTACTTCTCGCTTGTCTCTCTGAGTGAGCTGAAGCACAGGGAACATTCAGTGAATTTCCTGAAATCCTCCACCCAATCTGAAACATCAACCCTCAGTACATTTGTGTTTATCCAGCATCATCACTTTGTCCAAAAGTGAAAACCCATCCTCTCCCACAGCCTAGTCCCAGCAGCTCACCACCGGGAACCAGTCAGTGCAGCACTCCCGGCACGGTGACGTAACATTCTCAGCATGGACCAAAAGAGAGGAGGAGAGTGGAAACTCTCTCTGACCTCAACATCAGCTAAAATATTTCTGATCTTTAACTACAAATAACACTTGCATCTGTCCGTATTCATCAGATGTCTTGAAAACTGAAGTAAAAATCACCAAATATATAAAACCCAAACTCTTGGAAGTTAGATATCAATAATAAGGAAAGGTTGCCCTGGAACACGGTGCCCAGGGAAGTTGTGGATGCTCCATCCCTGGAAGTGTTCAAGGCCAGGTTAAATGAGGCTTTGAGCAACCTGGTCTAGTGGGGTTGGAATGAGATGAGCTTTATGGTCCAATTTAAACCATTCTGCCATTCTGGGATTCAGTACGTATTAATGCCAATGGGATAAACATTTCAAGGAACATACACACTCAACTGTTGTTTGGACTTTTTTTACAGAAAATTGCACGAACTATCCACAGTGATTAGAAAGGAACAACGGTCTGAGGGCTGCACTATGGAATGGTTTGTTTCCTCTCAAACATAATATGGGATTACAGAGCATCAACATTTTACAGACAGTCTATACTGGTGAGTGTATGTAAGAAACCACAATTTAAAAAAAGTTTTACTTCATGTCTCTTTCCAAAGAGGTCCTTATGACTTGAAAATCGTTCTACCTGCACCAAATGGATTAACTGTATGACCACAAAACAGACACCCCATTATTCTGACAGGAAAGTGAGTGCAACTGGATTTCCCTGAAGGAACCTGAACCTTTACAGTTTTATTACCATGTCACTCTGAGTTTCCACAGGTATCAATCACAAAGGTACATTTTGTTTCAGCATAGACTTAAGTGACTTGATTCAAACTATCTCTTTTGAGGACAGAAGAGCAAAAAGAAGATGAAAGCTAAAATAAATAAATGGCTCTACTTATATTATGGATACCACTAGCAAAATGTGCTCTGTTCCATATTTGTTAGTCACTTGTTTAGCTTTTGGTACTGGTGTTTCTGGAGTGTGTTCATTCCTTCAAAGTCTCTGACGTGTTGTTACCAGTTTGTCCCATCAGTGGGTCTCAATTATGACAACTGGCACTGCCTTAAAACGTTCAAGTTTCTTGCTTGCTTACCTGCATTTTGTCACTAGTCACATGTCCAAGTAAGCATTTACTAGGATCCTCTGTGCATTTTCTCTTAGGATGTTCTTGCTTTCTTCCTCTGGCAGAGAACAGATGTGGGGTTTGTGCCTTACAGCTCTGGTGAAGGCTTGGGAAAGGTTTCTTTGGCCAGAAGTATACAGGGGCACATGGAGCAAATCTTCTGCCAGTGCTGCTGAACTCCGGGCTGGATTCTTCTCAACTGAGCCTGGGCAGCTGACCTGCAGGATGGCTTGGTTTCTACTGTAATCCCTGGAAAGAGGGACACCTCCCAAGGACCATTTGTCTCATCCTAAAATGACTGTCCATGAGAAATGGGATCAGTTTCTGAAAGTCTCATTCTCTTCCTACTAGCAACAGAGCAAGCCTATAAACATATTTAGACTAGAAACCAACTTTTAGGCATTACATTTAAGCTAGAGGAATACACTCAAAACACCTGTGTATGTTTGCCTACGTACAAGGAGTGGACCCATTCTATCTGTTTATTCCTGAGCCTTCTCACAAAAGCTTCACCTTGGAAAAGTCACTATTTTCAGACAGAACCAAGCTGGTCCAGACTAAAACTCATGAACTATGAGGAAACATCCACATCCCTCACACATCCTCTGATTACGATAGTGTCTTCCCTGTGGATCAGCAGGTTGTGTAGAGACAACAGTGAAAAGGGACAGAAAGGAGAGAGAGAAGGAGCTTCACTGAGGACCAGTGGTGAGGACAGATCTGCATTATAACTTCCCTTTCTGAAAGACTGAATTATAAGGAAGATTTTTTGAAACATCTCTAATCATCCAAAGGCTGCCAAAGTAGTTCCGGGTGATATTTTCCCATCCAGCATCTCCCTTTGTTCCCAGAATGGTGCTGCAGCCGGGCAGAGAGGCTGGAGGTGCAGAAGGGCCCATGCCCAGTGCCCTCTGACATGTCCCTGCACCCTCACCCGCTGAGGCACAGCAGTCTATAATGATGTTTTCTGGATATTTCCATGTGTGTAACGCGCAGTTCAACTACCCCGCTGTCCCACAAAGTACTTTTCCATGAAAACAAGATCCCGTAAAACCTGTACCTTTAGACAACCGCCGCTCTGACACAGCCCGAGTCTCTCTGTTTTACAAAATAAAGGCTTCAGTGTTCATTCTCCTGAGTTTCGCTGTGTTATCTGTGTTATCTGTGATTGTCTTGGAAACCCCGCTCACCCTGAGGCCAGCTATTAACATCTTTCAGCATAACAAAAGCCTTTATTGTCCCACTATTTCACATGCATTCTGTCAAGACACGCAGATGAATGAGTTACCAGGGGGTAAGTTTGGGTATAAATTTACAAGGCTTCCACTCCATCATAATTGTCTGTATTCATATTCTCATTCTTCATGCTCATCCAGATGTACTTGGAAGTGATTTGTCCTCAGGAAAAAAAAAAGGGGTTGGTTGCTTTGCATCTGCTCTGTAGAAACAAAGGAAAGGATGTCCTGGGGCTTCTTGAGGAGAAGCTGACACCCTGGGAGGTCACCCACTAACCTTCCCTGGGAACATGTACCTCCTTCTGTGGCATCCATCACGTCTATTCCACATTATTAGAAAATGTTTAGTGCAAATAGGAAGCCAGCTATTTAGTCTGAAAGGCAATTTTCATCCAAGTAGCTGAAGTGTTTCAGTAGGAAGAAAATATTTTAGCGGGGAGAAAATACCGAATGGGGTTTTCTACACTAAAATTCTTGACACTCTGCACATATGAGCAACCATCCATAAAGGACGTGCACTTCACATCACCACAAGACTCTTCCTCGAGCCCAGCTGTAACATTTCTCCAGAGACACAACCCAAGAATATTTTGCAATCTGTATTTTTGCATGTGCCTCAAAGCTTTTGTTAGCATGACTCTGATGGCTAGTGGGCATGATTTGCTCACATCCCCAGCTGACAGCCAGGCCAGGAAAATCTCTTAGCTTATACATGCTGCCTGATTCTTTTTATTATTTAGAGGATTAACTAAGAATCCCATAATGGCTCCAACCACTGTTGTGCTCTCAATGAAGTAGCAAATAATAGCAAACACTAAATACTCATTATAACGAGTAAATGGCAGTACAATCCTAGGCAGGCAAATATCAGAGAACTTCTCACCCAACTGAGGGCAGCCAAGTGCAATAAAGATCATCTTCAGAGAGATATGCCATGAAGGGCATTTATCTCTCCAAAGCAGATCAATGCACTCTTTTAACCCGTGGTGCCATTTCATCCTGGATGAGAACAAAACTAAAAAAGTTCCCCAAGTGCAGCTTGTACACACATGTAACTTAGTGCTTATCCCTTACGTGACTACCCTCACTTTCAGCTCACACCAGAAGCGTTGCTTATTTTATCCTTTCTGACTACTCACCCAATCCACCAATGCTGGAATTGCTCTGTAACTGTGAGTGCCATATGGTGCCCTAATTATTGCAGTGCTTGTTGTATTAATGTGTTAGATAATGGACCTGTGGGGAGAGCAGCAACAAGGAGAGTCAGGCATTTTGGGGAAAAGCCTTGCTCAATGAACACCTCCACACTACAGACAGCTCCAGGATGCCAAGAGCCACGTTCAGGAAATGAAAAAGCCTGAGCATGAGAATACCAAAACCACCATCTGCCTGGGGTCTTACAGCACCACTGTAGAAATGTGACTGAGGTTGGATTTTATTTCTGTTTTATCTTCAATCTCCCTGTGGGTAAAGAACATGGCTGTAGTTTATAGAAATTGAAAAGTATAATGTTATTCAAGACTACGACATTGTTATTCTAATTTATATAAAAAAGGAGGAGGAGCAGATATGACGATGATACAAAACCCTTGGGCTGGATTCCCTTTCTGGCTTATATTGACGTAGATAACATGCAGGAGTGAAAAAGTCCATAGTAGCAAGAGAATAAAAATGCACTATTGAATTTGCTTTGCTGAAGTGATGCAAGATTTAAGAGGCATAACCATAACACAGTTTTTCCCCAGATTTCCTCTTTTACATTCATTAACTGTCTTGGTTAAATCCTCTCTGTTGTTAGGATTTCACCAATTACAAATAACTCAACTAAAGGCTTTAGAGTAAGTGTGGGTTTGTAACACTGTAGGGGATAAGAGGTTTTGCTCTAAAAGGAACGTGTCTTTTCCACAGTGCTTCTAGAATTGTGGATGTTCAAGGGCAGATGGAACAAGCAGCTACAAGAGGAACCCAGTGCAGCTTACTGAGAATTACACTGCTCTTCAGAAATCCTGAGGTGACTACAGTCAGAGAGTAGAAATGTTCTGGAAGAAGATTAAACAAGTTTTTTTCTATTCTCATTCTTCACCAGGTATCTGCTTATGGCCCCTGCTGAAGACACATTACTGATGCTGTCAACCTACTCTGAACGCTCAAAGGCATCCATTCCCCAGTGCCTAATAACTTACAGATTCAGCTGCACCATGAACATCTTCTGTGCATTGCAAGAGAAAACAGAAGATGGTGAAGGTTATTCACCAGAAAGGAATTGTCTGCATTCTTGCTAATGCCCTGAGCAGTAAACAGAGACAAAATGCTACAAAAATTACAGACCTGGCCCTTGGCGGGATGATTCTCAAAGTTTGTCCGCAAACTCGACATGGTTTACCAGATGGACAGAATGAATCCCAGTGTGCCAAGTTCAGACACTTTATGGTGGAATGAGGATGTGTTCCTACAGGAGTAAAACACCTAATTGACCCATAATCTATCAGTGAAACAATAGAGACTAAAATTCCCAGTATAATTGGGTTATAAATCATTCCTTTGATACCAGGACCTAGCAATTTATTTTGAGTATCTCAGTGTTTATTCTGAGGAAATACAGTGCTTTAGCTATATTTAAACTCTTTGGCTGGTGCTTAGAGGGGGAAAATGACAACTGTGCACAATGATTTATTTCTCCACTTTCCTTGGACTGTAAAGGTGTGAAGACAGAGCTTTTAAAAGCAATCCCTCCAGGGGCCTGGAGGCACTGTGCAACTGCTGTCCCTCCTGGCCCAGCTTCCTGGCTTCCCCTCAGAACAGCAGGTGATGGGCAATCACCTTCATCCTGTCCGTGATGCCTGTCACCATGTGCTGGCTTTTCACTGCTCTTTGAAGACCATTTTGCCCTCAGAAGTTTACCACAGTCAGCGTCCCACACAGGCAGCTCACACAATAACAAATTCACACACGTACACACCATTTTTCAGGCCATGAACATTGCCTTGTGTTCATTGACTCCTCGTCATTACATGAACATCACCAGAAGTGTTTAGCTGCACAGTGGAAACAGAACATGGTCAGGGCCAGGTGGGATGGTCGTTCCCTAATGTCCTGGTTTGTGAGGCACAGCCTTTACTTCCTAGCAAGAGGAGCAGAAATGGTTTCTCGATGCAGTTTCTGGAGAAAGTCCTCAAAATTAGCAGCAGGACTGGTGTGAAATAAAGACCAGACCTGAACTGGGGCTGAGGTTAATAATCATGCGTGAAAATATTTTGTGGCAGTTTTGTTTAAGCAGAGGTTTAGCAGATAAAAGAAAAAAGGGTACTCCCATCCTCCATGGAAGGAATAGGAGCCACCTGCCAACCCTTTCCCACAAGCACATGGGCAGGACAGAGAACATGACTGGCAATTTCCTTTTCCTGACACTTATTTCCACATTCATCCCTCCAGGAAGCAAGAGCAGGGCCATCACTGAATTTCTGCAGCTGTTCAGGTCTCACTCTGTGCCAGAACAGTGGCCTCAGTGACAGCAGACAGGAAGCAATACAGTAATATCCTCCCTGTGCCGTGGATTTACAAGGACAAAATACCTTCTCTGGCTGGCTTTTCATTAGCAGAATTGCACAAAGAGAATAGCTGAGGTTCAGGAAGCACCATGTACACATCCAAAGCAGACAGAGATGCTCCTAACAGACAATGAGGCACTAAAGTCTGTTAAAAGGGAAAGAGAGGGAAAGGTAAAATTTTGCACCATGCTGTTCTGTTATCAAAAAAAATCTGGAAGCACTGGGCTCTAATTGCAAATTTGGTCATGGAAACGTGTCTCTCAGGGAAGAAAAGAAGCAAGACTTAGAGTCCTTTCTAACTGAGGTCATGGAGAACTGATGAGTAGCAAGGATCTATATGATCACAGTAATCAGAACGGATTAATCATTACTTCCCAGTTTGGGCAGTGCTGTCTAGAACCGTATTTTTAAAGCACATAATCCTCATGGTATATCTCTTCTGATTATCCCTTCAAAAGAATATTCATGTAAATTGGAACTGAAGCATCTCTGCTGCAGAATTCTGATGACATAATAGGTCATTATAAATAAATGATTAATCCAAGTGAAATAAGTCCAGCTATTTAGAGCAGGTCAGAGTGACAAGTTACTATGGCACCTCTAACATAATTTTTACTATCTCTTAGGTCAGAGAGATCCTGTTTAAATGCAAAAGCTCTTTGTAATTGCGATTTGCAAAACAATGGGAGAAATATGCACAACATGGTTTGCTGATAAAGCAGAATTTTGTCAGAGTAGGACATTGTTTAAAGGTTTACCCTGGGGGCACCAGCTGTTTTCTAAAGTGCTGCTAAATGACAGAAGAAGATACACACAATGCAGGAAGGGCCAAGAATAAAACCTGGAAACATTTTACTTGTAAATAACAGGACAAATACAAGAAATCTCTTTAGCCCAGAGATAGGATGCTGATACTGGAGAGGCATTATATATGCCCCTTTGTCAAGAAGGGAAAGCCTCAGGAGGAAGGTATGAGACAGCAGCTATTTTATCCTTTATCAGTACACAACAACCAAAGATGCTGATATTCAGTACTTACCTTTTCATCCATTACCTCCTGTGATTTTTTTTCCCTTCTAATATTGCAAACAGCAACTGCTTTTTGCAACACTGTGAATGATATTCAATACTTGGGTGAAATGAGAGCTGGGGGCAGAGAAGTATTAAATGTGGAGATGACACTGTTTTAACAGGCTGTCGGCCTTAGCTATAAGCATGCTATCAAAAATTAGACCAACAAAATCCATCAGGAGAGCAGCAGCTTTGCCAGCAGCTGTTACAAAGGAAATGGGGAATAAGTCAAGGCCAATAACAGCTATTAGGATTAGACTAATTTGTAGACAGTGGAACCAACTGTGTCTATGAAAAACAGGAGTTCACATGCAACCACTCACAGTATCTATAACAAAAAGGGAGGGGGAGCAGAAAGGAAGCCGCTTGGACTTTTTTCCTTGCTTGGCCTCCAAGCTGTGGAAAGAAGGTAGGAGATAAGGGAAGCAAGGCATGACAGCAAATTAACTACAAGCAATACTTTGGACACGTTTCTCCCACATCCCTCAAATCTGTGGTGCTGATGCTGCACACGCCATGCCACCCTAGATCTGACAGCCAGGAGCCAGCAACTCCAAAGTCAGAGGAAACAGATGTGCATAGACAGGGAGGAGCAGACACAAGGAAAAGGGAGACAAAATAAAGAGAACCACTTGCCTGAAGGGCCCTTTGTTCTGATAGAATATGTGAGTTCTGATCACATCGGTCAGGCCTCCAGGAGAGACAATTCCTTGTACAGCATCAGCAAATTAGTCTGGTCTGCAGTCGTGATTAGTGCAAGAGAGAGAAAAAGTAAATGCAATCTGGCCAATTATACACTGAGGAGAACAGGGAAAACAAACAAAAACTCTCTGAACCTGCAGGTGTCAACACAAATGCAAAAGACTGATAAGCTTGTTTTCTTAATGGGGGACTGTACCTGGAGAGCACAGGGAATGGGAGTGATTCTTCCAGCAGCTGCTTGCAGGAGGTCAGTACACAGCACAGTGGTCACCTCAAACATACATGTGAAAGCAAAGCCACAGGGTTCCAGCGCTTGGATTTGTTTTTCCCTTTATTTATCTGCACTGAAGCCTGTGCTGGCAGCCACATGTGAAGAGCCAATTATATTTCTGTAGATGGCTGCAGCACACCCTGTGAAATTCTGTATCTCAAGGTCTCAAAAGCCACGTCACTGAGTTTGAGGCTGAACACACTCAGGAAAACCAGGAGGAGACTAACACCTTATGGACCTAGCACAAGGACTGGAAAGACCCCAACCTATTTTATTCTCTCTGTTCACTGGAGCACAGTTCAGCCCACTCCACTGTGCAGGAGAACACACACACCTCAGGACTGCAGCTGCAGTGGAGCTGAGCACCAGGGCAGGCAGGAACAGGGGCTGCTGATCCAAAACACCGGTTTTGAGAGCTGCTGCTACAAGGTACTGCTCTGGGAGTGAAACAAGAGAGACTGTAGAAAAGTGTCTTTTTTGCTGTTCCTGACGAAATGAAGTGTTACTGCCCGCTGAGGCTCTCCCTGCGTTCTGCTGTTCAAACACAATAATTACTCCACCCTCAGCAGTGCTTTTGTGCCCCTCTCAGCCCAGGGGCTGCTTCCTCTGTTGTGTCTGATCTTGCATTGCCACACAATTCACAGGAATTGCTCCAGCCAGACCTCAGCAGACCATATAGAACAGACCAGAACTACAAAAAATCACTGCATTACCCACTGCCAAGCAAAGGTAAAGTCTGGAGGGAAGAGATGCTCCAACTTGTTTTCTAAATAGGTTCTTTTCACACTTTCCAATCACTCACTCCAAGCTTCATAAATACCTGCAGGGTCAGAACACTGTCCTCAGGAGTTGGGGCAGTGACCTGGATAAGTGACAGTCAATACAAAGTCCTTTCTTTGGAAGGAATTGCCTCCAGTACAATCTTTTGCTCACTCAGTCTTCTTTCCCCTTCAAGCAAAATCTGCCAGAACTGACTATTTCCAATTTATCTTTTCTTCTTCCTCCACTTCTTTATTTTATTTTATTTTATTTTATTTTATTTTATTTTGTGTGTTGTCCCAGCCTCCCCTCTCAGAGGTGTTTCCCTGCGGAAATTCATGTCCCTTGTACTTTTTACTCTATGCACATAATAGAACATTATCTGCATAATTTACCTTACACCACATGTTATCTTCCTTCTGGCTAAGTGTTTATCTAAAATAAATATATATCCTCATCATGTACACTGAGAAAAACAGACAACAAACCTGTCCTGTGTGAGAACTTTATAATATTTCAAAACCTGATCCACCAAGAATGTGTTAGCTCAGTCCTTTAGGTCAAATGTAACTGTAAAGCTGATCCTCCTCCTACTGCCTCTCTCTGCATTTTTCAATACCTAATGAAATCTCCACAAGGTGAATCCAGATAAAATCTGGAATTTAAACACAGTCTACAGAGCAAGGGATTTCAATAAGACCAAAAAACCTCTTCCTTGAATGCCTTTTATCACACTTCTGCATGTCAGGGTAGGAAACAGCAGTGGATCTGTGGGCATGGGAAGGGCAGGAACATTGGTCATGGACTAATTATCACAAGAAAAAAACACCCAAATCACGTGGCTGAGATGTTGCTTCCAATTTTGCTTTCAAGGAGCACAGCTGCCAGGCAGTGCATCTCTCAGCTCACAGTGTGCAGGGGAGCTGACAAAGTGCTTGACCATGTTCTGAAGTTAAATGTGCTGGGGCTGTTGTGGTCCAGTCAACACAATCTTCAGCCAGCTTCTCTTACACTCTCTTGAGCATGAGGACAGCACAGTGTTTTGCTGATGCTGCTGGCATTTCTAGGTGTTTACAGCTACGAGCAAGAAAATCTGACAGAAAAACATAACAAAATATTGAAGCCTGAGATTGAGTAGCAAATTTTAATCACGGTATATCAGGGTGAAAACATGTCCTGAACACTGGGGGAATATTTATTTTTACATTAACATGATTAAAAGTGAATTTGATGCTTCCGTGTTTCTTCCCATTTTCCTTTACGATGATTTCAAAAGTGCCCCGGTTTTGTTCCTTTGGTCCCTGTTTTGTGTCATCCTGCCCATCTGCAGCAGCTCACCAGCAGGATCAGAGCCTAAGGCTGGAAGGTTCTGGGTCGACCCCATGTGAGGACTCAGTTGTAAATTTGCAATAATGGGCAAATTTAAGAACGAGGTTTGGATTTTCCTCTCAAACTCCTCACACTTCTACTTTCTCCAGATATTTTTTGATGGGCTGAGTTGTCCTTGGAGAGTCTATATATCTCCAGGTGCCATTTCTAGGATCAATTCAGGTTCCTAAGCACAAGTGTTTGGTCCCACTTCAGATAACCAAGGGTGTCCCCCCAAAATCCTGAAAGTGCTGGGTCTCCAGAAAGCCCAGTGTCGACATCCCAGATAATTTGGGGAATCCATAGTAGTATTAAAAGTAGAGGCACCTGGATCTCTCCCTAAATGAATCTCTCTATAGATTCAGACCTGTCTTTGTGATGGCCATGGTTGCATTGAGTGAATCTCAAGCCATAGGGTTTTTCTAGAGGGTCACATCCACCAGCAGATTTGTGCCCAAGTAAAAGACACTGACCACATGCTGGGCTGAAAGCCCTCCAGACACTCTGCTGTCCCACCCACAGTGTCCCTGTTTTAGTATTCCATAGTGTCCCCTTTCTGATTCCCTTAGACCAATTTACGTTTCATAGGGGAAGAACCTGAGCAAGGCCATGTGGATTTTGCCTCACTAACAAACTCACTGTTCATTCCCTGATGCACTGTCACAAAGCTAAGGGCCTGCTTTAAAGAGCGTCCCTGTCAGGAGGTGCTTTTTTAAAGGGTTCCCACGGTGCAGTTAGGCAGCCCTTGCACCTAAAAATTACAATATGGCAGGAGAGACCTCGATCTCAACACACAGAATCTGGATTTTATTGAAGACCTTTAGAGCTGGAATATGTCACCTGTTGGAGTCAGCTGCAAAGCCCACAAATTGGAAAAAAGAGTCTGTCTCCCATCTTTGATAGCAATGGTCCTCTCTGAATTTTTATGTTTTAGTAGAAGAACTCAATCCAGACTCAAAAGCTGTGGAAAATCAACTTGTTTTCATTACAGGCTCTTTGATAATCTCTAAATCTTTGAGGGCCTAATCCAGGGAACTGACATGAAAAGACAGACATGGAGAAGGGCTTTCATACGGCCTCAGTGGGAAGAAGAAAGGAAGGTTTGACCCAAAACACATCAAAACTTTTCAAAGTTTCCCATCTCTTCTCAACATGAGTAACAGCTGCCCTAGAGATTTAATGATTTGGAGAAAGAACCCAAGTTGTAATAAAAGTTAACAGCATCATCTGAAAGACAGCAGATAAATTGCCACAAGAAGAAAACAATTTCCCACCAGTTTCTGTCTTAGTTAAAATTATCTTTGTACAGGTGTATGGTGAGAAGGGGAATAAGTCATGAGCTGTAGGCAAAGGTAACAGATTTCTTTCCCTCAGTTTGTATTAATAAAACTTCAGTTTTAACCTGTTTCGGGCACTGGATCTCAAAAAAAAAAAAAAACAAACCAAAAAGGAACAATTGCAGAAATTCCAGAGGAGATAAATGTGAACTATTAAAGACCATGATCTATATGGGGCAATGAGGGAGCTGGTGGTTCAGGCAGAGAAGAGAAAAGCATTGGAGTGAGCAGGAGAAAAACATCGGAGAGCAGGAGAGCCATCAATTGTTTAAAGGTTGTTGGAAAGAGAAAGGAAATAATCTGTTTGCCACAACCAGGTGGCAAGCACAAGAAATAATGGGCCTAAGTGACAGGAAGAGATATGAGGGTTAGACTTCAGGAAAAGCTTCCTAATGGTGAGGGGAGAAGGGGATGGAGTAGATTGCCTGGGGCGTGGTAGAGTCTCACTGTTGGAGGCTTTTAAAGAACAAACATCCATCAGACATTATATAGATAGCTGATCCTTGCTAGAGGGGGAGGAAAATGGATAAAGAAACCTCTTAAAACCCTTTCTCCCCTGTTTTTTTTTTTTCTCTGATCCTACAAAGCTACTGAAGCGATCCCAGTCCTCGCAAAATCCCAAGGATGTGGTCAAAGACAGCTATAGCAAAGTCTCCTGCAGTGAAATTGCAGAGTCCTTAGAAACCTCTCAACAAACCTGAGGGCTGCCCAGAACAACCCACCACGTGTTACACCAACATGATGAGTGAACGCCTGCCACTTGATTTTGCATCACGTTTAAACCATGAACTTACTTTCAGTAAAACAATTAGTTTCACTGATAGCCCCAAAACCACCTGCACAGTGAAGGTTACGTGTGTCCCTGCCGACTCAGGACCTAACCACAGCACCCTGTGCTGGGCCCCTGAAATGTGCTCCTCTGCCAACACAGAACTTGGCAGTACAGAAGTTTTCATATCGTGGAGCAGCTTCATAACCGAACACGCGAGGGAATGGTCCTGCCAGTATCAGATAAAGCCCCTAAAAGAGAAAGGCAACATTCCCAGGGTCCAGTGCCTGTGTCCCTTTGATTACTGCAGTATAAATATATTATTGTTTGTCAGACTGATCTTTCTCAGTCTGTTTCTTCATATCAGTGTCAGAGATAGGAGCTCTCTGGGGCCCTCTGAATGTGATTACCTTCCTTTCTGCACAGAGGGAGAGATTCAATTTCATCCAAGGTGCTGCTGTCAGCAGCCCTAATTTAGTCACTTTTATCTATATGATGAGGAATGTGGACTCTACCACAGTCGTATCACGCACATCTCGAGAGTAAACTTCTTGCAACTTCATGCTGCCACCTATGAAGGGGAAAAGGTTTGCTTTATCTGCTTGCCAGGAGACAGGAGGTCCCTAGGGAGTACTGCCCAAGGTTTCTCTCACCGGTCATTCTGCGTCACCCTTGGTTTTTGGGGGTTTTTGCCCACTTACACTGGCACAAGCATTTTCCTACTTTGCAATGGCACTTACAGCCTGAAAGTCAATCCATGATCAGGGTCCCAGAAACATCTGCTTATTTTGCAAGTGAGATGTTCTTTCCATGTTTCCTAGGGAATTCTCCTCTCTCTTGATGTGCCAAGTGCCATTTTTTTTCTAGAAGTGTTTCCTTGAAATTTGCCCTGTAAGAAGCCAGGACCTGCCAAGCGCCCTGAAGTTCTCACGAGCCCTGCGCCATGGAAGCAGGACAGCTGGTGATCCAGGTTTCACCATTCAGTAGAGACAAGAGAACACTGCACCAGGAAACACCAGAAAGCCAAGGGCTCTAAATATGGTGTGAGTCTCGGGGTTGTCCTGTGCAGGGCCAGGAGCTGGACTTTGATGACCCTTCTGTGTCCCTTCCCACTCAGGATATTTTATGATCCTATGATTCACACAGTTGTGTACTTATCCCCCAGATAAATTCAGCAGGACTCTATTTAAGGTCATAGACTTGTCAAACTAATATTGGAATGAAATCTTCTCCTTTTCACTTCGTTAAAAGCTTCAGGCAAGAGAGATCAAGTTTAACCTTAACATCATTCTGTTTCAAACATCATACAGTCATGATGAATGAGCTGGAAGGAGAGGCATTTATTTAATGTATTTATTTGTGTGGTGTTATCACATTTGAGGTCCAAAGACTGAAATCCTGCTCTCCACAGCACTGTGTACACATCAGTTAATACAGATTTTGCACTAGGAGAAGAAACACGTTGAGATATGCTAGATGGTGAAAACAAATATTATCATGTGTGAGGCAGTGAGGCAGGGAATGAGCCAGAATGAGAGAGACAAATTAAATGATATATCCAAGGACAGAGAGGAAACCCATGTCACAGCAGGGAACTGAACTCACATCTGTTCTGTTCCAGCTCAGCACCTTTTCTACAAGGAGCCTCCTTCAACGTGCTTCATTTGTGGTCAAAACACCAACCAGGGAAAAGAAGAAACAAGGAAATACTGCGGGAACTTTAACCCCACTATCGAGTACTTTTCATGGTGTCCAGGTAGTTAAGCTTAGTCTTTAATAATGTATGACAGAAAGCAATTTAAACCAGGAGAGGCAGGAGCAGGGCAGGGGAGGTAAAGGTGAGTGCTGAAGTGCGCAAGCCAAAGGAGACAATATTGTAAGGGGGGGAAAAAAGGCTGTGAGCCATAATGACAGCTTTTCTTAACAGAACTTAACTAGGTTAGAGTGACCCCTGAGAGGTGCCAGAATTTGAACAGCCAGATTTTAATGTGAAGGATTACGGATATTTCTGTATAAATTGCCCTTTCTTTACATAGATTGTTTTGCTGAGCACAATGTTAATTTTGCAGCTCCGCTGGAGCAGCAGCTTATAGGAAGATAAACAGAAAATGATGCCTTTAGCAGCTGATACCTTGGGATGCCTTGGCTGGGAGGGATGATAAAGCTCTTTACACGAAGATGTCAGAGACATGCAGGGTGCACCAGCTTTGTGGCAGTGCTGCTCGGAATGGGGTGGGGAAAGCTGCAAGAGATGGGGAAGGACATATTTTTTTCACTTTCACTCTTCACTCTGAAAGCCAAGGCTAAGACTCTCCCAAGCCTGATCCCAAGCCTCTTTCAGGACATGCTCTGTCTCCAGCTGTGCCATGGCCAGCTCTGCATTGAGGGATGTACCCATTTCTTGAGGGACAGCAGATGGGGTAGAAAAGGAAAATTGGAGTCTAAAAGCAACCAGTGACTTCCCAAAACACCATCTTCAAAAACTGTGCAGCCACATCTCCACAGATGCAGGATTCAGGCTGCATCAGCTGTGCACAAGCAAGCAGGGCACTTCCCAAGCACTGGGAAGTGAGGGTGGAGGAAGGAAGGGCTGCCTCGTGGGGTACATGTTCCCCTGTCTCTCTGGCCAAAGAGGTTTCCTCCAAAGCCACCCAGACACAAACTCTCTCCTTGACTTATCAGCTACACTTGGCCTAATCCCAAGTGATAATGACCTAAATATGGGGATATTTAATAATTAGTCATAACAAAATGTTTTTAACTTTCAACTATTTTCTTCTCTTCATACTTCTCTTTCACTAGCTCCTTTTCAATGTGAGACAAGTGACTGGCATTAATTCCAATTAAAAGTAAACACTTCTTTTTTCCAAAGAAAAATGATATTGCTGTGGTAGCCACACTTGAACAGCACCAATAGATTTTCCTGCCCCAAATGATATAGCTGAACTCAGTGGCTCGCAGCAAGGCATTATTAGCTCAGGTACAATCCCTCAGAACCCCACCTGGCCACAGACATAAATTCCTGCCTCCATTACAGCTTTGCCAATACCATTTCCATGCTGGCTGCACAGCATCTTTATTGTCGTGTAACCCACGTTCCACAGGAGTGCAGCAGGACTGACAGAATGGGGTTAGGGCACCACAAAAGCCACATTATTTTTTTATCTACAGGAGCTGCTAAAGGAGGGAAAGAGAAGGGCAAAGACTCCAAAGGCTCAGCTCTAGGCTGCTGCTGCAACTGAGTGAAGAGAAAGGCAGACAGAAAGGGGCTGTGCTCACTCATCCACTCACACTGGAGGAAAGTTTTCAGAGCTATTTCCCACTAGTCTTTCACTTATTATGCATCAAGGGCAGAGCTGTCTCCACTTTATTGCACTGTGTCATTCAGAGCTGGGCTAATCATCGCTGCTGAGGATGGAGGCAGCCGGTTGGGAATTCTCTCTTCAAGTGTCCCTCATGTTGCTTATTCACATGCCACTGCCCCGAGCTGTCTGGTGACTTTGGAAAAAGGATATGGATAGCTAAAGGACACAGTGTAAAGAGACAGGTACATGTGACAAGGGAACCAAAGGACAATTCTGCTACCTCCTGGGCTTGAGTTAAGCTATCTTGAAGCAACCTTGGCCCTGATCTCCCCAGCACAGCTTTAGTAGCAACGTGTAATGAGCTGTGGTAGAAACTGCCAAGCCTAGGAGACAACCCAATGCCTCACAACCCTGCGAGGACACAGCAGCACAGCACCTTCAGTTCACCCAAGCCCAGTTCAGCAAGGTCTGCTCTCACCACCTCAGCCATTGAGACAGATCTGGGCATGAATTTTAAATGTGGAATTCTTTCAGACAGCTAGAAAGTAAGATGGGCTAGTGATGATGTCTTGGAAAAAGTTGGATCTGGAGCAGCTATCTCAAGCAGCACTGTCAGAGGAGAGTCTGAGGCCATCATTCTCTCATCCTGACATTTCCAGGCAAAGATTAACGTCTCTACTTAAAAATCTGCAGATCTATGATTCCAAAGAAATAAGAGGAAAAATAGAGACGAGCTTCTTCAAGGTGAAGAGCACACCTGAGGGTCTCAGTCGGAGGAGGGTGCTGGAGTTGCACAGAGGTTGGTATTTGTGGCAGTCACTTGAGGGAGGCAAAGAGCCACACTGGGGTTTGCCTGGATCTCCTATGGGCGGCCTTCCGGGGAGAACAAAAGATACCCATAAAAGCCTTATGGTCAGTGCAAGGTTTGGAGGTACCTCTCAGCTTCTGCATGGAAGAGAATTAGTAATGAGACGAAAAAATTTACAGGGGAATAGAAAATTTAACAGGACTTGAAAGGATACCATTTCAATAAGACTGCCAAATACGAGTGAGCTGCTCAGCTTCAGACAATGTTTGCTGGAGACCAAGGCAAGGGCTGGGACAGTTTGCATGAAAGAATCTAAACTCAGTAACATTTGGTGAGGGAAAGAAGGCCTGAGAACACAAATGTCGTTTTGATCAGCTCAGCATGATCAAACACTCTAAACAGCACAGGTGTTTTGAGCAGATGTGTCAAACTCCTGCTCCAGAGTCAGAATATTGGGAAACAGAAAATACCAATGTGTGCACTAGGGAAACCAGAAGTAATTTCCTTGGTGAGTGCTGTGATCAGATCTGTGTCATGAACCCAAGAGGAAATGGTAAAAAATGAACACAATTTCAAAAAGGATTGTAAGGATAATTGAGATTTTTCTCCATGGAAAAAGGCTACAAAGATAATGGCTACTGAAGAGAAATCAGAAAGATGAATGAGATTATAAAACACAGACATGGTCAGAACATTAAAAAACCATATTTGGCACTTTTTGGTTTAAATCTGACATTTGAGAAAGCAGTTTGTGACAATCTGCACCATTAAAACAGAAATTGCTTAGAAGACTTATAAAGAAAACACTTTTAAGTGTTTAACCAAAAATAACCACTGGAACTCTGTTCTGTGTGACACAGCTGAAGCCACCAGCTACACCCTGCTGTAACCTACAAAGGATATGTAATAAAGGATATTTAATATAAGTGCCACACAACGTGATTTCTAACATGAGGGCTGCCAGAACATTTTTTATTTTATTGGTTCATATTGCATTTTTTTCGGCAAGTTTCCATCCTCTGCCTTCCATCCAACCAAGATGGATCTTGGTTTGTTAATTCACAGCAACACAACCGATCTTTGTGGAAGGTTTTACTTGAAAGACCTGAGCCACCTCCCAGCTCAGAGTTTTCCTCTGGAAACACCGCAGAGGGAGCCTCTCTCTTGCCATGGAACAGTGTCACCATCTAAACAAGCTGACAAACACCCTGGGATTAGCTGGGAGCACCCTGAGCTGTGAATACGCCCAGAAGGAATGGTGGCATCGCAGAATGATGTGAGTTGGAAAGGACCTGAAAGGTGACCTCTCTCCAACCACAGCCATAGGCAAGGACACCTTCCACTAGGGCAGGTTGTTCAAAGCCCCTGAACACTTCCAGGGGTGGGGGATCCATAACTTCTCACAACGTGAGAAGCACTGAAGGACGTGTGTGCAAACACATTAAAGGAACTTAATTCAGCCGTTAAATTCGGATGTACCCACCTCTTTCTTAGGGGTCACAAATGAGAGCAATTTTCCATAAACCCCCAGGAATCCTGCAGTATCAAGGCAGTGGTAGGTAAATATTTCAGCTCTCTGTAGAAGTTTCTGGTCTGTTTATCATGGCAGTTTCAAAGCACTTATGTGAACCAAAAGGAGTTTAGCAGTTCAATAGAGCAAGGCAGCCACTGTATCCATGCTGGACTGGACATGTGTGTGTTAGCTGCATCACTGACCACAATAAAGTCCTCAGGTGTAAGTGCAGTGTTCGTGTCTTCTTCCAGTTGACATTTTAGTGTAATTCTACATCAATAAAAGTGCAGCTGAAATACCAGCGCAGAATCCAGCTCAGTCTAATCCACTGAAGCTGAAGAAACACTGTGAAAGTCCTTTTGGTGCTGTGGTTGGAGCTGGGTCAAACAGACCTGTACATCCAAGGGGTAGCATCCAGTCACTGCTCTCCCTGTTACTACAGGCAGTCAGCCCCTGAAATGACGACAAATTGGTTTGGAAACGCTCTGATGCACCTGGATGATTTTAGAAAAGTAGAGGCCTAGGGGATTCCCTTTTTGAGCAAAATAGGAAATACATTTTTATAAAAACCAGTCATGTTACTTTTCTTTTGTTTTCATCACTGAGGTGTTTTCGGTGACAGTGAAAGTGAAACATGCACGGTCCTGGGGACAGCCAGTATCCCACGGGCAAGCAATAATCCAGTTTGTCTCCCAAGAGCTCAGTCAGAAGCTTCACTGAGGAACTGTAGCCAGTTTCTATCCCTTCCTTACTTCAGTCGATCCCCTCATTACCTGTGGATGAACTTGACCTTGGTTTAGGCCATTTTACAACCTCTTAGACAATCAAACAAACAAAGATATCCCATAACCTTTAGAGTTCTCCCCATGGCTGGGTGGGACTAGCAGCTAGAGGGGGAAAAGCAAGCAAGCACTAAACCAGATGATAAATTCTATGTCTCAATCCTAGACACTCTAAGGAAACATCCATTTCTTAGTTCTCACAGATCACCTCGTCCCTCAAGCAAATATATCATTTTCTTTCCTAACAGAGCCAAGAGTTACTTTAAACCAATACTGGGATTAGTACCAGCAGCCCTGGGACTTCTAATACAACACTGGCTGTACAACTGGGTTATTATCCTAATACTCTGTCTAAATCAAGGAACAGCTCCTGGACTTATAAGTTAAATATGCTTCTGCCCAGGTGATTCACAACCAAAGACCCTGTGCTGGACATTTCAGCACTTCAAACTTCATGAAGAAGGAACAACATTT
Organism: Atrichornis clamosus; assembly: GCA_013400975.1. NCBI lineage: Eukaryota > Metazoa > Chordata > Aves > Passeriformes > Menuridae > Atrichornis > Atrichornis clamosus. The sequence goes on along the minus strand of WBMZ01006804.1, from coordinate 120,605 downwards.
TAATAATTAAATTCATTGTCTCTTACTCAGCCATATAAGACCAAAACACTCCAATACAGAGATGGTTTTCTCTCAGAAGCTGCTCTTTTCAGGTGCTGGTTTGAAAAAAATTGACCCCAAAGTAGTATAAAATCCTGGGCTTGCCCCAACCCACATTATGGAGTCATTTCCACTTCTACTGCAAAGGTGCAAAATCTACTCCTTTAGGAGTGTCACACTGGAGGAAGAGAGATCTCTCCTCTTCTTCAGGAGCTACTCCTGAGCAATTAACTGGATTTATAATGATCCACTGATCCATTTACCCAGAGATGGCTCAAGGAAGGCAACAGCAACTCAGACCCCAATGAAGTCTCAAGGCAGAGCTCGGTGGTTTTAGCCACAAATTCTTCACAGTCATGTTTTCTGCCTAATTCACACTAGCAACAACTTCAGGGACCAGCACCCATTCCTCTTTCTCCACTCTTAGTGATAATTTATGAAGGGGATTTGCACAATGTTTACAAAAACATTGCAGATTGTGAGCAGCAGGAGCTCAGCTGTGACCTGGTCCTTGGGGAGAGCAAGTCAGGAGCTGCCCGGAGAGGCTCTTTCAAATTCACTGAGTCTCTGAGCACAACGAGACTCAGAAGAGAAGAGTGGCAGTGCAAGGCCATGGGGGTCCCTACGATCTGTTGCACTTGGGAGGATGAAGGGAATGCTCCTTCAATGCCTTTATGCACCTTTCCTGCAGCGGGACAAAGCGAATGTCTGGAGCCCTTCAGGAAGGTACTGTGGTCCCTCATTGTTTCACTTCCAGCCTCAGGCCCGGAGTGTGACCACTCTTGAAGCACAATTTATCAAGAAGAAGCAGCTTGGGTTGATCATCCTTCTGTATCTCACCTTTCTTTGCTTGCTTGGACAAAATGCTTCCACACAGATGCCTTCACACAACCAAAGCAGCTGAGCCTCTCCTCGGCTCCTGTAGCACGGAGTTAATTATGAGCTGCACTCCCTTGCCAGGAAAAGAAACCACCGTGGACACTCTAATCAGACACATGAGGGCTCAGGAGGATAAGAACAGATGTACACAAAATATATGCAATACGCATAATTTCAGCCACTGCTGAAGCAGGGACTCCTTGCACAGACCCCTCCCCACCTGCCTGCAGGTTCTCCATCTCCCCTGTTTGCCAGAGACAACAAGAGGAAACCTGTGTTCAGCTGTTCCCTCTGTGCAGAGATTAATTCATTGACAAGGCTCCCAGGAATGTGCCAGCTCATTAATTACTGTAAGAACTATGTCAGCAAGAAGTAGGCAAGGTGACTGCTGAAAATGGTCAGAGAGAACCATCTATTAGTGCTTGCTACCCTGGCCATTACACGCCAAAATCCAAACCAATAACACCTGGCAAGCGTTTCTTAACTATGAAATATCACAAATTGCACACTTTCCTGATATAAAGCACTCATGTAGATCAGCACTGGGGGAGCAGACTACGAGCAAATTAGTCCCACAAGCAAGACAGTCCTGTTCCAGGGATGAAATTATTAAGTTACTTCCAGTGGGGTTCCCGGGAGTACGATGGGTCCCCCAGCAGTGGCCAGTGACATAGAAAAATCCCAACAGCTGTGACATGCCACCTCACCTGTGTTTCTATATCTGTTATTTACAGACAGGGCTGCCAGAAGGTGTCCCATAACAAACCCACTGGGGCACAAGGCAGAGAGAGACCAGGCTCATCAGGCTGAGACCTCAAACTCAACGTCCACTTACTCAGGTAAATACTTGACTCAGCCCTGTGCTCTCTACAAAGGCAGAGAGGTGGCCACAACCTATTTCAAATCTCACAGCTGGTAGCTCTGTCTGGTGCCTCCCTCAAAGGGGGAACATGAACACCAGAAAGCCTCTGATTTGCTATTAAAATTCATCATTCTTCTTGTAAAGCCAACACTGGGATAATGTGCCGGGGATTAGACCTAAGAAATCCATCAAGGCCAATACTTAGTCACACTCAAGTGCTTTTATGCCACAGTTGCTATGAGGAGCTCTTCAAAAACAGACCCTTAAGATGATCAGGAGGGCAGGGGGTCTCCTGACTGCTGTGCAAGTGAAGGCAGGGCCCTTCCCCAGACAGAGCCCCTGCACTTTCAGTAAAGGAGCATTTGAATGTCAGGCAGTGGGAAGCAAAGCCTTATCAATGCATCAAAGGTTTTGCTTCCCTTAGCTCAAAGGGAATTATAAGAATAGAGAGAATAAGCTGGAGAAACTTAATGTTGTTTCGACTTGCACAGAGCTCAGAAGAGCTCTGGAGTATCTGTAATAACAAAAAGGAAGATCCATGTTACAACTTCTCTGCTTTCATGCTTGTCCCATTGCTGGTGAGTTCATACCCTGAGAGGAAAGGGCTAAGTTAAGAGCTGTGGTGTATCGTGCCACATTCCAAACCATCTGCTCACAACCCTTCCCAATCACCACACTAAATCAGGGGGGTTCATCTTCCCTTGGGCCCCATAAACAGCCTACTGCCTTCTGGTGTTCTTGATAGATTTTCGTTTTATTTCCCCCCGCCTCTTCTTCTTCTTGGGCCAGTCTCACTGCAGGTTGTAGGGCTAGGAAACATTAATTTTATCATCTTATATAAAAAGGATATGACAGAGCTGTGCTGTAAAATGCCACACATCAAAACATAAGGAATTCCTCAAATAACTGTTCAGATGTCCAAAGAGGGGAAGAGGGATATGAAAGGCTCCCAAGTGCCCATCTAAGTGCACCAGCACTGCAGAGAGAGAAATATAGCTCTGTATAAGTTTGCGGGGTTTCAGGAGGTCCTTGCACGTGCTCAGAGCAAGATGTGCCCACAGGCTGTGCCACCCCCTGAGACCTTTGTCCGAGGTCCTGCAGGGAGCCACTGCCTCTGGGTGACAGCATCAGCTGTGTCACACACCTGGAGCGACTGATGGCCTTGAAGAAATCGGCGTTTGCTGATGGAAAGCACAAAACGGGTGACCTGGTGTCCCCTCTGGGATGTTCAGTGAGGTGTGGGAAGAAATCAGTAACGGAAATGTGTGAGAGAATCCCCTGGCAGTGATGAGGCAGGAACAGGCTGATGCTGAGCAGCTGGGGGGTGTTGGTGCAGAAAGCAGAGAAGCCTGATGTGCTGGAGGAAAGAGGAGGAGCAGTTGCTCTCCGGGAGAAGGGGGGAGGATCGGATGGGAGATTAAAGAGACATTTGGTGGGGGTAAGGAAGGTGGAGGGGAAAGCCAGAAAGCAGGTTAGCAATTCAGATAAAATGGATTAGATGCTGATAAAGGCAGCTGGGAGGGACTCGGAGAACAGGAGATTAAAAAGTGCACAGGGGAGCTGATGAGTTTTGGAGGGAAATGAGAAAGCAGGGTCGTCTGGATCCTGCTGATGGTTTTTAGCGGAGCAGCGTCTGAGCAGTTTGAGAGAGGGGCTGGCCACAAAGCAGAACAGATGTGCATAAAACCCCAAAGGGCCCAGAGAAAGGCAGGGGACTGCTAGACATCCTCAGTGCCTTCTGGGATCATCAGACAGCAAGCTTAGAAACAGAACTGTCTGAAAAGCACAGGATCTCAGTGACACTGTGAGACCCAGCTGCAGCCAGGGCTGCCAGGCGCTGGGCACGTTCGTGGGTGATATTCAGTGGGGTACAAACACTCTGCAACAGCTCCTTACATTTCAGTCTCTGTTTAGCAGCGTGGTTCTCAGCCAGCTGGACTTAGAGCCCAGCCAGCACAGCAGACAGAGCTAAATGAGACAGCTCCAATCCCTGGGGACACGCCATCACCCTGAGGGGGACTCTGATGGCCCTGGTACAAGACTTGGCCAGCCTGGGTGGGCCAGACCGGGCTGTGACCCCGGTGGGCTGGACACCACATGGCCAAGGCATCACGGGTCACCCTGGGAGAAAAGGTAATTGAGAGGTCTGCACGGTGCAGCGAGCAGATGACAGAGAAGCAGAAAAAGCGTTGGCTCCAATCCTTGGTCTCTTTTCTGGGCTGGGAATCAACTCATATGCCAGTTTGGTCAGGCAAGAGCAACCACATTGCTGCGCCCTGGCTCCTTCCAGCCCATGCCTCTGTTTGCTCTCCCCTGACATCCTTTAGCATTTACCCACAGATTCTTGCACTGCAGGTCCTGTGGAACGGGCTGGAGCCGACCCTCACTTAGAGAGACCATCTCCAGGACCGTGGCTACCACACTGCAGTGAGTGGGGCTGCCAAATTCACCCCTTCATCGGGGATCCGTGCTGCTTGTGGGTGGGCACGATGCTACACAGACGAGAGTGGATAACGCCTCTAAATTGGGCAGTAGATACTTTAACTTGGTTACAAATGCAAACACTTGCCGAGAAAGTGCAACGGCAGAAACAATCGGGCAGAAGCAGGAGCGCAGATGGTGCTTCAGTCCTCCTAAGATGCTGAAGGAACACACATTTAACTACAGCCTAGATGGGATTAACTTCAGGTCTTTGGTGCTGTGAAGACCATGGGTTATCCAGTTTGATGTCCTTTCTCTGCTAACTGCCCAGCCAGGTGTGTAAATAGTTAAATCCCTTTATAAAAATAGAGTTCATGATTCTCATGCTGCTGAGGAAATCCAAGGAAGAGAATAGCAAAGGCAAGCAGAAGCCAAATTTGTAGACCAATCGATAACTCTCCTTATCTTTATAATAACTTCCCCCACTTTCCAAAGGCCCTGCAGTCACACCTGATGGGGCCAGGCCACCACCCAGCCCAGCAGCTGCCTGCCTGCCCAGTGTCCCACCCAGCCCAGCAGCTGCCTGCCTGCCCAGTGTCCCACTGCTCAAACACAAGCACAGAGGTTTATTTTTCCCTTATTCTTGACAATTAAAAAAGGGAAAAGCTGGGAGGAAAGAAGACAAAGGGAAGAAAAGATGAACAAGGAGAACCTACTTTGAGCAATGGGGGTTAATCTGACGCAAAGCCTAAATCCATGTTAGCAGTTAATCCAGTTAGTAAGGCTTTCATTGGGAGCTTTGAGAAATCCTTTAACCTCTTGCTGTAAACCAGGAGCAGCTTAACAGCTCAACGTTCATGAGAAAAGCCTGTCAATAATGCCGCTAAGCAGGTATTTAGCAGGATTTAAGAAACAAGCATGTGACAACTCTTCTTTAATGAAGCAACTGGGCTTCTCTCCAGGAACCAAATGGTCACCATTTCCTTTAGTCTTGCTCGTGATCTGCTTTCCAAGATTCAAAAGAAGATCCAGCTCCTCTCCTGTAAAGTATTCCTTCCTGGGGAAAGCTCAGTAAAAAGCAGATTTTTCTACTAGTTTTTATAAATCTCATGGATTCTTTGTCCTAAGACATCTTCTATGAAGCAAACTGGAGTAGTAAAAAAAACTCTGCAATTTTTTCTTTTTCTTTTCAGAGGTGTCTGCACTGCTCCAAGGAAAGCAAGCTGACAAAAGGGTTTAACATTGAAGGCTTCTTACCCCAACCTGAGTCTGAGGATCAACAGTAAACTAAGGGGTTTTTACCATTTCTCTGCAAAATCTGAGTTACACGTAGTCCAGAAACGATGCTGTCACATGTAGCCTGGTGCTGCATCCCGGCCCCTGGCCAAGGCAGGGTGTGAGCTCGTCTGGCAGACACCGACGTTCTGCACTGCCAACTCCACCCCTGCCCTGGGAGACCTGGCTGGTCAGGGGCAGCCGATGGCCCAGGCTCACCCCTCCTTGGCTTCTCCGCGGGTGCACTCGGTAGAGGGACTGTGAGGATGCCCAGCTGTCCTCTGGACTGTGCTTACTCATCCCTTTGACTCTGCTCACTGCAGAGCGTTTCAGGTACAGCTGCCTTAATTATCTCTGGGAGTTGCTACAAATGATCTCAAATATAGGAGGGCCCAGGTGTTTAGTACCCAGTTTTTAATGTGTAAAGACATTTTCAAGATGCAAAGTCCTCTGGAAACCAGACCTTCTGGACAGCAGGGCAGAAATCCCTGCACTGCCGTGGTGAGGACCACCATCGGTCTGGAAGCTCCAGTAGAAACCAAGATTTTCTGCTACGAAATCCCATCCACCCTGCTTCTGCTGGGGAACAGGGCAGTTGTGAGCTACGGGGAAGCAAAGAGAGAAGGGGAGAGAGGGGATGTGTGTGTCAAATGTGTGTGACACACACACACAGAGCGAATGAGGGACAAAAATCATGGCTTTTCGCAGCCCTCCCTTCCGACAGGGGTAGCATTTCACCGAGCCCTTTGCCTCCTGGATTTCAGACACAGACACTCCCATTTCCATTCACTTTCACAGCTGGAAGGTCGTTTTGCCTATTTTCCCCTCCCTATTCCGAGGGGGAACATTGCATTACCTCAGGCATTTGCTGCGTTCCCTCCGCGCGGGCTGGGAGGCCCACGGAACATTAATCCTGTGTTAGCACCCGGTGATGCTCAGACATTCATCCTGTGTTAGCACCCGGTGATGCTCAGAGCAGGCCGCTCATTGCCGTTCTGGCTGCTGCCTCTAATGCACAAGAGCTACGAGTGCAAGCAGGGTCCTTCAAAGGGAAACACTTTGCAGCTGGCAGTGCCTGAATTCAGTCCTAAAGCAGGTTGACGAAGTCAAAGCGCAGGAAAACCCAAGAGAAAATAATGCCTCTCTAAATCCCCAGTCAGAATGTCAATAGTGTGCAGGATTTTTGTAACTCGAAAGTATTTTAATTTCTGGTTCCTTTGAAAATCTGACTTTTTCTCCTGATAAGAGCAAAATATTTACACACACACACACACACACGGATATTAAACCACTTCTAGAAAGATTGTCTTCATGGGAGTCCTACCTAATGAGACCATGATCCTTTGTGAATAACTCTGGCAGGCACAAGGACAGCACAGACACTAATTAACCTATAACATTGCCATTAAAAAGTCATGACATGAGTTAATGCACTGACTAGGAGAGTTATTTTTCCTTTCATAAATTATATTTACCTATAGCTCAATTAGCTATTTTCAACCTCTATTCTTTCCCCAGTCTTTACACTGTCTTTTCCAAAAAGATGGTCTCAAGACATGTTAAGAAAGAAAAGTTAACCTTTAAAACAGCAAACGAGTGGTAAAAAAAGTGAAATCCCACTCAGCTCAAATTGAAGCTCAGTCCTCGTTGACTAGGTATATTGATGGGGATGAGAGTTTTTATGTATCATGCAGAGCCATCTTTTCACTGGAAAACATACTTCAAACAGATGCAATGTTAGCAGGCACTGGGATACTGAGCAATTGATTGTCCTGTTTACTGCAAAATAACCTGCTGTATCTAGGTTTGATGGTGCTGTGTTTTTACACTCTGGTTTCTTATGAAACCAATACAAAAGACAAAGTGCACAAGGGTAACATTTGTTAGACTACAGTCACAGCTGAATTGCAGCATCTGGATGCAGGAGGTAAGGTTCAGCTGAGGAGTTCATCTTCATAAAAACAGATGTATTAATCACAAATCAGCTACAGAGAAAAAAAACCACCAAACCCTGAATTCCAGATAATTTTCACCTTGATGGAGCCACCTCCAGCCTCAGCTTCCAGGGGGAACCACCACCCAATTTACATCCTTGCAATGATTCACGCCCTTCCCAGCAGGTGACACATTCATGGCTTTTCCAGCCCAGCTCTCGTGCTGAGCCAGCCAGGACGTGCAGAGTGGCCACTCGTGGTCTACCAGCAGCCCCAGCCACTGCTCCCAGACCTGCTCCTGCCGAGGAGAGCAGCAGCACTGACCAGATGGCCCCTGCATCCCCTCCCAGCGCCGGTGGACCACGCTGCCGGCAAGGCAAGAATCTGCCGGGGTGGGGTGGGTGCTTTCCCACGCATCCCTCCCTCCTCCTGGCCATCCCTCCCTCCTCCTGGCCGCAGCCCAGCGCGGTTTGTGCTCTTTAGTCAGCGTTGCCCTGGGGGTCTCCTCCAGCCATCTGCCCGGTGCACCATCTGAGCAGACCTTCTGCTAACTCTGCCTCCCGAGCAGGGAGCCGCATCCCGCCGGGCTCCCGCCACTGCCTCGAAATAAATAAATAATAAGGGAGTGAGAAGAGGCGCTGCTCTTTTGTTCTGATGCACTTTGGCAAGGTCAGCACTGATGTGTTGCTCGGGAAGAGCCAGAAAAATGACTGGGTTCATCCAGCCTTAGAAAGCCATCCCTGCCCGGGCTTCACAGCAAGTGCTACAGGGAAAGAGCGAGGATGCTGCAAGGATTATCCTCATGGCAACACCAGGCTGCAGGAAGGATAAACTGTGGCCTCTTGGAAACTGCATGGGATTTGGGAGAATCTCTTTTCAGGGTGGGTTGTGGTAAACCCCAGGATTGTCTTGCCTCAGGCTGGGAGATGCTACAACTTGGGGCCTTCTAGTTACTATCAGCCAAGAGTGAAAAGCAGCTCTGCAGAGCAGGGAGGGATGGGATACAACATCCAGCTCTTTTTTCTCCCCATTTCCAAGAAGCTAACCAGGAGATGCCCTGGAGACAGGGACAGGAGAGCAAGGAAAGAGGTAGGCAAGGGAAGAGCAGATGCAGAAAAACACTGAGCTTAGGCATGTCTGAAGAGACCACACTGTGGGGGGAAACACAGAGCAAAATCTAAGGCTACTTTGACAGCAGCTCGTTTGGGTATCACAGGCAGATGTGTGGTGATGTTCCTGGGGTATAACCACAATCACCCCCATCACATCCAGCCTCAGTAAACCCAGACTCACAAACCACCACACAGTTCTAGGGTCTGCAGTTCTTCTGGCACTGGGAGTACTTGGATGGAGCTGCTTTTGAAAAAACTGTGAAAGCACCCCTGAGAAAGAGGATGCAGGAACCAACCCTCTGCTCACAATCCAGAGTGCACCCCTCACCCCAATCCCTTTCCACCTAAATAGAAACAGCCTGCAGAGCTTTGGGCTGTGACTGAAATGACACTCACTGAAAGGGGGGGATCATTTTGCAGACCAGTCTGGGAAGACCTGCAGGAGGCAAGCTCTGTCTAGGATGGAAAAGTTTTGCAGCAAAGCTATGCAATGGCACAGACTGAGTCAGAGCCCTTCTACAATAGCATGGTCATGCTACTCAGATCAAGCTCCTTAGGCATTGTCAGCAAAACCTGACCTCCTGTCCTGCTGCCATCTGAGGGCTGACAAGCTCACCAGCCAGGCTGCACGGCGGGGAAGTGACAGTGGTGGAATTAATGGGAACCACCTCGTTTTGCTGCACAGCCTCCCTGCCCACCCCGATGGCTGCAGCCACGGCAGCGGGGCAGGGACAGCACCGCGTGTGCTCAGCCTCTGCTTGAAGCAATTAGGGCAGATGCAGATGGGATGCACCCAGCACAGGGGGGGGGGGGCAGCGAGGGAGGGGCTGGGAGGACATCAGGTAGCGCCAGGCCGCGGGCAGAGACGGATGGCGCAGAGATTCCCTGCGCCAGGCCTTTGGTCCCAGCAGGGTCAGGTACAGCCGCCCTGACAGATGCACCCATCCAGCTCGGAGGGATTCAAATTAAGGTCAGAAGGGATAAAGCAATGGTGAGGAAATGAATGCATTGTTCCTGGCTCACAGTCATGCCCAGATGCACGTTCCTCATCCTTTATAAGGATAATTAAAATGCATCATTTTTGTGTGCGTGTGCACATACTTGCATACACACACCATTTACTTCTCTGGAAAGGAATGCAAGCACAGGATTTTTTTTTTTTCCACTGTCTCTGTAGCAGCTATCTGGATTTTAAGCTTGGGAAGATGGGAAGGAAAATGGGAAGGGAAAGGGTACCCCTTTTCTCTCTTTAACCCCACCAGAAGAGAAGGAGAAAGCTGCTCACAGCTTTTCAGTCCTGAGCAGGGGTTTGGTGGCACACTAAAGGCAATTTTTCATTTGCACAGCGCAGGACAGGTAATGCCTGTGGTTGGAACTGGGCCCAGGAGGGGCAGGTTTGCCCCCCCATCTCTGTCACTCAGCAGATTAATTAGCCATTACTCTCAGCTCTACAATGTAATCGCAGCCCAAATCTGCAGCAGCAAACTCTGAACCCATCTCAGAGCACAGTGCCACTTGTGCCCAGTGATTGTCCAGCAACCATGAAGGTCCTACAAGCCAGGGTTTGCTTCCTTCCTCTTGCTAGACAAGATGGCTTGAGGCTGTGACACATTCTCTTTGCATCCTGCTGTGCTCTCCACGGTAGCTGGTCAAATGTCCACATCTAAATTCTGAGTGCCCAGGGAACAATTTGTTCCAACATTGATGCCCAGAAGCACTGCCCAGAGCTGGGAGGCAGATGTGCTCAGTGCTGTTTGAGGGAGAGGATGGAACTGCCCACAGCTGACAGGACTGTTTTGGCTCTGTGAGGCCACTGCACACTAACAGGACCCAATTCTTCAGTCTTCCAGCTGAGGCACAGAGCCTGTTTGCCTCCCACAGCAGGATGTACATTGATCTAAGGTAGACACACATTTCTTTCGCCCAAGATCCAGGATGTACCTGAGAGTAGAGAAGTGTCTGAGCACTGCTCTGTGTTTAAAGTTTGTAAAAGCGGTATTTGCTGGCCTCTAACACCCCTTTAGTGCCTGTCAGTGGATACACAAATGCACCGAGGAGAGGCCTGAATACCTTTCACTCACTGTGAATTTGTGACAGTCGGGAATTTGTTTATTCCTAGCTAGAAAATGCTATGCCCATCAGTTATGTCCTCACTATTCTCATCATGCCATCTTAATTTACGCTGACCTTCCAGCCAGAGCACAGCCCTAAATTGTCGCAAGCAGTCAGCTCTCCATTACGCGGCTCAGTGGAGTGTGGGGCAGAGACATCTGTGTGCACGGGCTCAGAGCTGCTGCCTCACTCAGCACAGGATCCCCGGGCACAGTTAGCCTGCACGCTGCCCTGAATCCTGGCTGACTCTCCTGCAGCCCTGGTCCCCAGCCCATAAACCTTTCCAGAGTGCCAAGGCCCACGGAGCAGGGGTGGTGCTGCGGTTCCCTGCTCTCCTCTGGCCTTGCCTGCCTCTGCCACCACCCAGGGCTTGTCACAGTGACACTGGTGCTGCTACAAAGCACGTGCTCATCATTTCATCTGGACGAGGGATGCTCCCATCCCTCATCCTAACAGCCCCTCTACACTGCCTGCCTCTGCATCCTCTCCTCTGGGAGCCTGGGGGAGGGACAAGAAAAGTCACACTGGATTTAGGAACTTGGTGTCTCACTGCTAAACGTCTGAATTACAGATTCTTCATCAGGGACTTGGCCAAGACTGCCTGTGAGCTGAGAAATAGGCATCTTCTAAGAAGCTTGGGGACCATCACCATATCGGTCTACTTCAGGATTTGGTCCTCAAGCAAAGTTGTCAGCAATTAGCACAGATGTATTTTAGGTCTGTTTATAAATGTCTCACAGCTGCAGTGATCAGGAGCTGAGCACAAATAGCAAGTGAGAGAAGTCTGGGCTCTTTTCTGATGTAACTGGCTCTGGATAGAGTCAGGCTTGTTTTTCCTTCTTCCAAAGATTGTGTCTTCAAATCTGTGAAAGCTGGGGTGTGGGTGGAAGGGGAAAAGGACCATCCTGGCCTTTGAGTATCCAAATTGCTCGGACTTCAAGACTAACACTGTCTGATGGTGGCATCAGCAGAAGCCAGAATCTCTCTCAGAGTTCAAGTGCTCATTAATTCATCAGTATTCACACAGGGTATTTAATCAGGACTAAGACTGTCAGGGGGTTAAGATCTTATTCAGAGACACTACAAAATAAAGAAGATGGTGATGTTTGTCTTCTGTCTTTCTGCTGGTGACCTTCTGCTAAACATCAGAACCCAGAATTGCCTGTCAAGGCCTCGGATGTTATCAATAAGTCTTGCTACCATGACATATTTATCCCAGGGGAAAACCTTTTGATTAGTTGTACTGCTCCGGTTCCCCGAGCTTGAATCCCTTCCCCAAGCACAACCCCGTGCTTCCCAGGGTGTGCTGCCTCCTCTCCTGTGCAATGGCAGAGGAAAGGCTTTGACACCATCTTTGCAAAAGAACAGCAGCCCAAGATGCAAGTCTCAAAAAAGAGGGTGTAATCTAGGCTGCCACTACAGCATTAACATGAATAAAGAAGAAAATAACATATCCCTGCTGGCGATCTGCACAGCTTCAGCTTCCTGGGGTGGTTTCACTCTTTCCTGCTCCAGCATCTCTGAGTACCTGGGAGCAGCACCTGACCCAGCAGCCCCCCAGCCCCTCCTGCCACGCCGTGCACTGCTGGTTCCACGGCCAGAGCCGTGTTACTGAGCCATGCACAGCCCCTTCAGCAGCTGGACCCGCTGGCTTCAGCAATAAAGAGAGTTTGAAGCCATTAAAAAAGGGCAAAATTACCCCCCTGCAGAGCTACTGCCATCAGGAAAGCAACACCACCAGCAAACAAACAGAAAAAGGCACTGGAATTTTTGCCAAGGCAGCCCTAGCTGGGAAATGAAGGGCTTGGAGAGTGCAGCAGGAGCCAGATGCAAAGTAATTCAGGCTGCAGGTCTGAAGAGGTTCTTGTAGCAGTGTGAGATGCTTGATCCCACACTTGCATCAGACGTAGATAACAAAAGGGGCCATTGTGGAATCAGGACTGACTGTGGCAGGCGGCTCTGCTTAAAGACACAGTTAACTGCTGCACTGAAGTAATAATCCTGTGCTAAATCCAGAATTTAAATGCCTCAAGGGCTTAAGGGCTGTCAAGAGCTGCAATTCATTTCCAGGGATTTTATTTAGTTGCAGCAGCAATTTTACCTGAGGGTGACAGTAAATTTGAGAATTACAGGGCTAATAATTTAACAGAATTGGCTGCGGTATTTTTTAAAAGAAACACAAACACACACACACGAACTTGATGAAATGAGTTCTGCACATTACATGCTTGCAGGTTTCATTTGAGTGAAAATGATTAATGGGAACATAAAGATAAAACACACCACAGCAATAAAACAAAGCAGCTCTGCCTCCTAAAGGTCAGAGCAAATCTGCCTTCTGGTTTGGAAATCGTCTTCTAGGACAACATCAGGCATTTGCTTCTGCACCTACGTCTTGCCTCTCCCAGCTGCTAACAGCTGATTCCTGGCATCCCCAGCAAATGGATGGGGCAGAAACTAAACACATTCCTAGCCAGACACTCAAGACATGGACAGAAACAGTGATTTACACCACTTTAATTTCCGAGTACAACCTTTTCCTGTCTATCACCATTATTTGCAATGAAAAAACCAAAATGTTCTTTTACTCAGTACCTCAGTACAGCTTGGAAGGTCCTTTCCCTCAGGAAGAGGTGGGGACTCAGCATAGCATCAATGTGCAAGTTCCATCACAGGAAGGTAAAACAACATAACTCATAGGGAGCTCTTTCCCTACTGTCTTCATCCCAGGAACAAGCAGAGCAAACAGACCCCCCCTCCCCTTCCCATATCATGGGACACCACTGGGGGACAACACTGCAGAAGTTCCCACCTCTCAGCCCAGCCAAACTGGTGTTTCAGGGAGAGAAATTAATGATCTGGGAGACTGGGTCCAAGAAAAAAACCTGAACTTCCCAGCTGTGAGTCTGTCTTGAAGAAAAACTTTAGATTATTTGAAACCACTGATATCTTTCCCCCTCCCTGCCATTGTCATTGAGAAATATGTTCTTTTCCGCATTTCTAATTGGGATGGAACAGATGGCGAAGGCTTTGTTTAATGAAATATGTCCATTCAATTAACCCATGCCGTCAGGGATTCAGCAATGCAAAAGGAATCAGCATCCAACTGCTGCAGTGGGATCCTCCTGCCCAGACCTGCACACCTGAACAAGGACCTGGATGCTGCAGGCAGGACTTGGGGACACAGGTTGGACCTGCTGGACCTTGCTGAGCTGCCATTCCTGCTTCCCAGAAGCCTTGTTTCTGTAATTTTTTCTTTTTCCTTTTTTCTTTTTTTCCTGATTTCCCATTTCAGAACTTTGTGCAGAGATTTCGAACCCTGTGCTCAGTCTTGCCTTAACACATGAAAAAGGTGTTTTCCCTAGTAATGATTTAGAGATCCAGTGGACAGGGAGTTATACCAAAGGGAGCTGGGTCTCACTTCCAGCTCTGGCACCAAGCTTTGGGGAGGGAAAGCCCACCCATGCCTCAGTTTCCCATCTGTGCTGATGAATGGCAATTAATACTCTATGAACAACCCAATATGTGGTTCACTGACAGTCTGAAAATCAACCAACAACCAACACAGCTTCCCAAAGCAAAGCATGGTATTTTATTTCATGGTCTGAAACAAAGTTTGGCTCCTTTAAAGGAGGGGGACAACAAATTGAAACACACAAACTGAAACACACGTTCCTACTGTGAAAAAAAATCCTTTTTTTTTTTTTTTTTGTCCAATCCCACCACTAGCACACCTACCAGCAGAAACAGAGCCAAAAGATACAAAGGCCTAGAATGAGATCAGGATGCTGTGGAGTCAGTACTTTTATGCAGGTAAATAGTTTGTTTCTAACCTTGCTCCCAGCTTCCACTAGTGCAGGAGCAGGAGCTGTGCACGGATGTGACAGGAATAGTTTCAGCTGAAGAAAATCCATTAAATGCCAGCTGGACTAATTTTAGCACTTTAAAACCAAGCCATTTCAGGATTTCATTCCCAAATAGTGACTTGGTGCATTTACCAAAATAAATTACTTTGGTGTTTTGGGGGTTTGGTTGGTTGGATTTTTTTAAGTAAGTGAGGAAAGCAAAAGACCCCCAAACCTTTGGAGAGGTTCCTTTCCCTTTCTCGTTCTTTTCCCCTTTCCTTTTTCCCCTTTCCCTTTCCCATTCCTTCCCTTCAGGAAGGAGAGTGCTCAGCTGCTTCCCTTGCTTAGACACAAGGAAGAAAACAAAATACTTCTATGGGAAATACTTCTTCTCTTCAATTAATTTTTTCCCCCTTATTTTACAGAAACCTCAAGGACTTTATTGGTGCCTTTGGTTGTGGGGAAGCAACTTTTGATAGCTTTTCATTCAGAAACAGGATTTATGCAGCCAGAGGAGAGCACAGCCCGCGGCACCTCCCAAAGGCCCCGAGAGCCCTGGCTGAAGGGTGACACACACGGTGACACTTAACACAACCCCCTGCAAGGGGAGCACTCAGGGTGCCCTCCGGCATCCCACAACCCCAGAGAGCCCAGATCCCTCAGCACACCAGTCCTGGGCTTTAGGACTCACCCCCAGCCCTGCTGGGATGCGACAGCAGCTCCCGCAGCTCCCGACAGCCCCTGACACCCCTAAGGGTCCCCAAAACACATCCTGCAAACATTCCCAATTCTCTTGTGCTATGACCAAGCTGCATGGTCTTCCTTCTCTTTTTACCCGTTACAAGGGATGGGGATGCCACTTTTGACTTCCTTTGAGTTGTTTTATGGGCTTATCTACCTCCCAGCTCTTATTACTACCCCAAAATCCTTCTCCTCTCTCTGGTGGCATCACAGACATATTTCCTGGCATTTGTGACTGTTCCCACACTGTCTCGAGATGATCTAAACTGTTTCCAAGTGCAAAGCAGGATGACTGAAACTCCTGCTAGATTTTCATAATGAATATGAAGTTGCCAGACAGCAGAAATTTCTAACTTGACTTCATTCTCCAAATCCATTTATCAATGCTAATCAGCCAAGGCCAGACAAGTCTTCCCATTTTGACGAGAATTACTTTTTCTTTTTAAAACAACAAAACAATTCTTGCAATAATAAGAGTATATCACCATGTGAAACTCAGTATTTCACTAACATGATGTTTTAACTCATGACTCAGACAAGGCGATCGGCTGCAAAAATGACCCGCTTGACTCATCTTTGCTAATGGCAGAAGTTTCAGAGATGTATCCAAGATCCTGCTGTGAAACAATCAGGCCTGGAAGCAGTCCTGGATCTGAACTCTCTTTGGACTTTGAAGACGCTCTGATCTAGCTCCAAAGCTTCTGGTTTGTAGGATACAGCTTATTCTCTCGGATGTTTCAGCAGCCAAATCAAATCATTTGATGGTTTTGTAATGCACTCGACTGTGCCTTACAACTGGGACAGCTCAACTGGGACGCCACAGGTTGACTGTGCTAACATAACTGCTGCAGCTGGCTAGCAATAGGACTCGAGATAAATTGATAATTTTGCAGCTCTGAAGTGAAAGTATGCGACATAAATGCAATAAGGATTTGAAGCTTTCCCAAAATACCAGATTTTAGGATCAAAGCTCTGCATCCACTTGTCTATATCAAATCACAAAGGCTGACGGGCAGGTAGAGATGCCTTTTTGCCCAGGGTGCTGGTCTTGGCCAGAGCAATGGAACTGCATTTTTATCCCCTTCATAGCAGCTCCAAGTAAGAGGTGGTTTCTGACAGCTTGACCACCTCTCACTCTCACAAGTTGGCTGCCTTGTCACTGGCAGAGTCCTCAAGCAGATCCAGCTGCCCAGACAGAGCTGGCTCGGGCTTCGAAATGTGGCAGGCAGCCAGAGCAGCAGAGAGACCTGCTGGCTTTTCCCTGCACAGCCCCTTAACAAGGAATCCTGATGTTTCTGGGCACAGCTTTCTTTCCCTGGGTGCCTCACACCGTCCAGCAGCCTCTTGGACTATCTCTGAGACTCCTCTCAGCACAGAAAAAAACAAACTTTCTTTTCTTTCTTTCTTTCTTTCTTTCTTTTTCTTTCTCCCTAGGGATGAGCATATGAAAACCTCCTTGTTAAACAGGAATTTCCCTAGACTGGAGAGGCAACTCCAGGCCACTCTAACCAAGTGACTTCTGCCCTTGTTATTTTAACATCTGGCTCTACTGGGACTTGTGTTTTTGCTTAAGTTATCCAAGCCAGACACGTGGACCAACTTCCATGGGGAGTGAGCCTTCCTGAGTGTGCCTAGGCATTTGGCTGTTAGGGATGGGCAGAAGGTAATATTTCTATTTATTTTTCTCTCCATTCTGTTTGCTTTGACACAGATGGTGAGCCCAGGCCATCTTCAGATGGTACCTTCTGCCCCAGTATATATCACTTCCCCTTCTCCTAACACGCCTGAGTTTTACCGAAGCTGTGTGTGTGATTGCTCCCTAATCCCCTTGAGACACAACAAACGGCTTAGCACAAGCAGTTTAACCCAGACCTCTTTGCTATCCATCCTCACCTTGAGTGGGGTGGGCAGGGGCCAAGCACAGTTCAACACCATGAGCTGCTAAAGGTTTAACAAACCACTGGGATGTGACCAGTTCAGACAGCTGAGAAAGACCCAGAGCTGCAGTCAGCAGAATCCCCCCCACTCTCCCATCTCTGAATTCTAGTCCAGGATAGAGTTTAGGGAAAAACAAGCAGCAAAGACCAATAATTTCACTGTCAGAATGGTGCATTCATTTTGCCACAGAAAGTCCGCAGTATGAAAACACAATTAAGTAGTTGCACATCGACAGACTCTCCTAATTGCTGCAAGGAGCAATTCAATTATGTTTTCAACACTGAAATGAGTCATTACCAGTCTATAGGGGAAAATTGTGTTTGTGGGGTCATGTTTTTTTATAGCATATGCTATCTGCTTCCCAAAAGTTAGCTCTTTTACTGCTGACAATATTAATTTTGGATGGATTCTTCCCTTTAGCAACTAAACAGACAATTCTAGTTATAGGAACAATTGTCCACTGCAGATCAGAAAAGCCCAAAGCCATAACATCCAGAGTGATGAAAACAGAAATTTAAGGTCCCTTCTGCTTTGTGAAATTCAACTACTTAATAATCAAATCATAAATAATCACTCTTCTACTCTGACTTCATTGTGACTCCAGTCTATATTGAACCCTAAACACTATTGGGCTAGTACCTCAGTTCAGACCAGTAAAGGAAGAAATAATTCCTGCTGTAAAAGCAGCTAGAATGAAAGATGGCAGAAATATTTTGACAATATTCTGAATTACAGATGCTGGGAGACTTAAAATATACAGAATATCCTGAGAATTGAAGCAACTTGGTGAATACTTAAAAGTTGAGTCAGGCTAGATCGCCTACTTGGATGACTGAAGATGGTTAAGAGCTACACTAGAACCTTACTAACAGAGATTTTGTTTTCTATTGTTCCTGCAGCAATTTGAAAGCAAGATGATTGCAGAGCAGTGAGATTCAGCAGCACTGAGAAAGCCCTGTTCTGAGAGCTCTGGGTTAAACAGCACTGATTTAGATGTTCCTGCCTGTACAGTAGTTCAGCAAAGATAACAGGTTGCAGTAGCCACTTGGTAATTGACCTCTGGTGATTTAAAACCTTAATTTGCTTTCATGCTTTCTGATTTAAAGAAGCGTGTGCACTTGGGCATAACTGCCTTAAGAGATCTAAGCAATATTTTAGCCTGGATTCCTCAGGAAACAAGGCTTAACAGAGCATATAGACTAGCCTTCCTAATAACTCCTAAATGCATTGGCCATTTTCAGCCAAATTTGTTGCAGGGTTCAGAGTCACGATGCTTGTGACTCTTCACAGGTTTTGTGAAGAGCCAGAGCCAATCCAAGCTCTTGCTAATTCTGTGAGCCAGCTCTTGGTTGAACACTGTGGGTGACTTGCTCACAACAGGTTTTGTCTCCTCTGTGGTGGGCGCATCCCACGGGACATGAGGCCAGAAGAGGACAGCTGGGCTACTCCGGGGCTGGGTCCTACGTGCAAAAAGGACACCAGGAAACCCAGAGAGAAGGCTAGGCTATATTGGACCCACTGCTTGCTGAATGTCCTGTTTATAAGCACGTTATATCCGTGACTTCATTCCCTTTGCACACAGCCGCTGACACAGGAATGAAAAGCCATTCTCTGGCAGAGACAAGCAAAGGGTGAAGCAGATCTTCCTTGTGCTCTCAGCCAGATGCAGAGCCCTGAGAGGCACCTTCAGGCAGGAAACAAGGCTCCCTGGGTGATTTGTAGGCTCTGAACAGCGAAGCTGTCACTGAGCCACAGTGAATCTTTCTCAGTCTGCACCTTTGCTGAGCTGATTTATTGAAGGTGTCAATAACAGAAGTGGGCTGGGGACCAGCTGTAAAGCTCAAAACCTGAGTTTCCTGTGTGTCTGCGCTCACCTCTGCCTTCAGCACTTTGTTTCATCTTCAGGTGAGTTCAGGTTTTGGCTGGCTTTCAGGGCAAAGGGCTGCTGGAAAGGAGCCCCACTGCTTCATCTGCACGGGGTAAATCAGAGGATGCTCATTTTCACTGACTGCACACTTAATGTTTGGGTTAAGTTAACAGGACTTAAAAGGCAGCTTGGTCAAGCAGGCAGGGAAGAGCTGGAATCAGAAAGTCCATCTTCCTGCTGCCTATTAAATAATTATATGCCTCTTTAGGCCATAACTTCCTCACTTTAAAATAAGGGTCCATCCCAGTGTACTCTGGTCACAGAACAGTATTCATTTTAGGAAAGGAGTGCTGCATTGTCATTATTTCTATTCCTAAAATAAAATTCAAGTGCTGACCAAAAGCTCATTAAATTAAAAAAGAAAATTGTATGGGCTTCATCAAAATATAAAGCACCCCTCCTGATGCTGGCTGCAAGATGCCTGTCACAGCAACACGGAGAGGGATTACAAAAAACACCAAGAATGTTCCAGCTGCATTTTCAAAGCCAGGCTGTGTTATCTGCACCCATGAGAGGCTGTGAAGCCTGTGCCTGTCCCACCAGGGCTGCAGTGCACGGTGACATGATCCCACCAAGACCTGCAGGACTCATCTTCTGGGCAGGGAGCCCAGGGCCACGAAGGAAAGTGCTAATAGTTAAAAAGATGTCTGGAGCTTGCAGAAATAGATATTTTCCCAGGAATAAAACATGACTTGGAATAAATGTTTTATTCCTTTTCACATAATGAATGGCAGTGAATGTGATTTGGGGACCTGTCAAGAGAGGGGAGCACAGACATAATACATGCACTGCAGACAGTATTAAAAAGGTTGTTTAACTGAAACACAGGGAATTGAGATCACTGATAATTTTAATCCCCTTTTCTCTGGGATTTTTTTTTCCCCTTTTTATGATCACCTTCCTATGTGGCTAAAAAACCAGGGCCATCAAAATGTTTATTAGAAACTCTTGCAGGAACCAATCCATATGCAATTGCACGGAAGGTAAAGAGGCATTCACTGCTCAGCATTTCCAGCAGATTTAGCATCAAGCTCAGCTTGCAGCCAGGCAAACAACACTATCTGCTTCCAGAAAAACCAGTGGAAAGGACTCGCCGGGAAATAAATAAAGGACAGCGCTCCAACCCAGCAGCTGCTTGAACTGCTCTGATCTGTGGCAACATCACTTTGCAGAGGAGCTTCTCATCAATCTCCGTGTATGGCTTAATAGAGGCTGTCAGGAATATGGAAAACTGTCACTCTGGTGTAGATCAGAGCAGCTCTCAGCCCTGCTCACCTCACAACACAGTGCACAGCTTGTACCAGCGCGGGGGGATAAGGCCAGCGTCCGCTACGTCAGCTCCTTTCTGGCTGCTAGGGCCATTTTTAAGGGGAGATTTGCTTCAGCTTTTATTAATTGCTTTAACAGGCAGACAGTGTCCTTGTTGGTAGATGAGTTTGCTCCTCCAGGAGGATCATGTTCCCCTTGGCCAGCTAAATCTTCCCTCTACGGGGCTCAGAGTCCAATGCGAGGAATGTCGTGTGTGGTTTCACGTGGTTTATTAAACCTACAAAGGGGCTTGTCCCGGCAAAGGAATATTGTGGTGCTATTAAAAGAGCAGAATGGCAACAGGGCATCATCTCCAGCTAATTGTTTCATCAATTTGGAGAGCAACAACTGCTTGCTAAATAAGGCTCTTCTTTTCTGCTTTGCAGTTGTGCTCTTCTGGCTGCCAAGAAAAGCTCCAGCATTAAAGGCTTCTCAGAGCCTCTAGAAGTGTTGCCTTTGGTTTCAGTCCAGAAAGGCAAAAAGCAAAACCAAGGGCTGAAAATCAGAAGAAGAGGTGAAAGCTCAAAGGAGATTTGCCTTCCTCCCACCCACCTAACCAGTAAGCATTAGGTAGAAGAAAAAGAATTAATGAAACTTGTTTGGTGCATTTGCCTCAGAAAATGTTAATGCTCAGCTAAAGAAAAGACACTTGAGAGTTTCCTCAAATAAGTTTATGTTTTCAGTTGCTTTTGGAAAAACAATCAAGTTTGCATATTTTTACCAAAATATTGAAAGTGCTTGAATCTTTCGTATTACAAACCAGGAAACTGAAGCTATTAATCCAGTCCTATAATAAGATTGGAGAAGAAATAAAGGGCTATTTAGAACTAGTTATTGCTCTTCATAATGAACTGAACTGGCAAAAATTCTCCTATTTTTTCCTGTTCCTGAGTTATCCAGGACTCAAACCTGGTGCAAGCAACCATTAGTTAAAGTACGAGCTCACGCATGTTGATTTCCCTGGTCTCAGGCTCAGCTCATTTGCAATTTAAAGCATCAACAATAAAATATTTCTGCACTTTAAGCTGTATCTTTTCACCAGCAAAGCTCCTTCCTGAACACATCGCCCTTCTGTTCTGGCATGCCCATCTGTGGGCTGTCTTCAAACTTTGTGTCTTAATTTCTCCTTCCTTCCTCCCTCCCCAGCAGGCGACCAGAGCGCGAGCCAGGCCAAATGTCGCCGGGTGCCAAACTTGGCGTCAGCACTATTGGTCTGTTATCAACAGCAAAGGTTCACTGGGTTATGCAGATGGCTCCAAATTTGTAATTTTAAATTTCTGTAGCAAGTCAGTCAATAAAGTTCGCTCAAGGATCAAGGTCTCCTTGCAGACACAGGAGGGAATGAGTAGGCATTTCTCACTCTTGCAGGAAAGAAGGGAAGAGATGGTGGGATGAAAGTCCATGGCTGCCTCTGAACTGACCATTCTGCTTAACAGCTGCCCAGGGGACATTGGTAAGAACAGATGTACCCAAGTGGTAAAAACACCCTGCTGAGTGTGATTAGTGCCTGTGTGCTGAGCCAAACCTACCTGCCAGATCAGCTGTGTGCATGGGACAAGCCAGTCATGATAGGGAATTCCTCTGCTTCCTCTTGTGATTGACAAGAAAAGCAATAAGAAGATAGGAGCTGAATAGTTGTGTGCAGTAACCTTTCCCTTTGTCAGAAATGTCAAAGCAATTCCTAACAGCTCACTTTAAAATGCGTTTTCCATCCTCTTTTTGACATCTTTCCGACCTCCCCAACATTGCCAGAAGATACAAATTCACCCTGACAGCCAGAAGAGGAAGGGAAAACAAGAAAGAAAATAAAATAAAAACAAATCTCTGAACTCTTTCTAACTATCATAGAGGACAAGAGTTAGTCTAATACACCTACTGACAAATCAAGCTTGAATCACATTCTCCCCACAAAAACCCAACACTAATCAGGAATAACGTTACTTATCCTATCAGGACCCAATGATTATTGTCTTATTTCCCTGATAAACACTGATAGCACTTTGTAATAGCTACAACAGGTTCTTTTTCTCTTTTATTTTTTTTAATTGCTTTTCTCCTCTCACAAGCTTTCTCCATTCCTTTTCTCTGCCATGTTGACTTACAGAACCTGACATCTTTGCACCAGGAACACTGTGCAGCTCTATTAATTGCTGCTGAATGAAGATGCATATCAGAAAAACAAAAAACCAAAACAAGAAAAAAATAAAGAGAAAAAAAAGAGGTTTTACTGACAAAACTCTCACATTTGCATTTTGTGATTTTGTGGATAGACTTCTTACTAAACTTACACCTCTTAATAATTAGATCTCTAGTTTCATTAGCTATCCAGGCTTCTGCTATCCTCAGTGAACAGAGAAAGGGGAAGTCAGGAGAATGATTCACCACACCTTCTTTAGAAAGCTATTTTGGGATTGCCTGAATCACTCTTTGGAGATTAGACAATTAGTACAGACTAGATGTCCAGCTTCTACACAGCTACAGGGGAAGATGTGCTACTGCCATGGAAAAGCAAAGATAGGTGCAAAGACTAAAAGCTGATAATAGACATCAGTGACAATTCGTTGGTTTTAACACCCCTGGGAAGGAGCAGACCCAGGGAGAGAAAACATTTGTTCAAGGTCACAGCGAAGGTCACTGGAACTGCTCGTGTGTCCTGAGTGCACTTCAATGTCCTGAATAAAACATTAATTTATCATGCAAGGAATAAGGTTGAGGAAATGAAAGTTCAAATGCCACATGCAAAAAAATTAAAAAAAAAAAAAAAAGAGAGAGAAGAAAAAGCATGACCTTCCATTGCATATGTTTGACTAGAGTTTCATTTACGTGAGCAGAAGCACACCAGTTCCCTCAAGCTTCTGAGGAAATTAGTAGTAGGAAAACACAATTCTGTGCATTTTCAGTGACTGCTTGCATTAAAAAAAACCCAAGGCACAGGAATGGTATCAATGACTGCATCACCTCACCAAACTGAACCAGAAGTGAATACACTGCAGCCTAACTAGAACTGGGACAAAAGCTGTAAGCAACAGGACTGTGCACTGCACGAAATTAATGCTGACTCTGGACTAAATGATAGGAAATACCTTGAAAAAATACTGCAGACAGCAGCTGGACACCCATCTGGGAGTGTCCAGCAATGTGGGACTTCCATATGTGAAGCCAGTAGAGACCAGAAGGTGGGAAACAAACTTCATCTCTCCGTGTTCAACCCTGCCACAGACAACAGGAGACATAAGGAACCTTCCAAGGATCTCTGGGTAAAGGAAAGTCATAAAATATTTGGAGTGACTACAGCATGAAAAACAAATAGCTCTGTCCATGGACTTGCACATGAAATGCCAAGTGTTAAAAATGTCTCTTGTAATGTCAGTGTAGCAAAGCTCATGTAGGACTGAAGAATGCTTTTTATCCTGATATCACCACGTCCCTTTGGACTGTTCTTTCAGTTGTAGCCGCATTCTTAGAACAAGAACTGCCCACTGAACCAGAGCTTCCCCACCTCCTCCTCCTCCTCCGAACACTTCATAACCACAAACCTCAGCTGCTCTTACTTGTTTCCTGTGTTTACCCAACAGATCGTGGCAAAAAGGGAGAAGAGGAGGGAGTTTATAATAGGAAAATAATCAATACTGACATGCCATTGCTGTCTGCAAGGCAGTCATTAGCAGCTCAGGAGAGACCTCCGTGGCTTCTGTTTGCTCGGCGTGCGATTGCCTCCCGCGGAGAGCTAAGCTGCTGTGAAAGACTTCAGCAGGTGCCTTTTCCTCCTCCAGCCCAGGGAATTCAGTGTAAGTCAGGCAGCTAAATTACACCTCTGGGTTATTATCAGCAGTATTAATTACTGTGTTCTCCCTAATTATCCTCTCTTAACACACTCAGTTGGTTTGCGGGAACAATGCAAGGTTGGCAAACAGTGGCATTTAAAATTGATTGGGCCAGAGGCTCAACTGATGAAACACAGCACAGCAGGTTTATAGAAAGGTCAGCCTAGCGGTGGAGCTTATCCACTGTTTTATGAGGGTGTGAGCTGAGTTGCAGCAGGCTGACATGCCCTGGCCAGCTGGCATGAATGGAGACACATGGTTTGGGGTCACTCGTTCCCTGGTTTTACATCATGACCCCATGCAAAGCGCTTTTCCCTACCACAGCTCTAATGTGACTTTCTGACCTACATTAAAATAAACAACACAATATCATCGTCCAGGGTGAGGACATTCCTTTTGTCCCCTGTTTCACCCTGCATGAACTGCAGGTAGGCTTGGAAAACCTGGAAAGGCTCTGCTGTGTTTTGACAGTGTATCCTGTTCTTGAAATAACCAGTCCTGAGCGATGTGCACTCTGATCACTGACATGGAAAGTCACATTTGCAAATAAGACAACTCAGTTGTGCACTTCCCTACCTTTGTTGTTCGAATGCCTCTTCCCAGGCTGGCTCCCTGGTTCTTGGATGGGGGTTTGTGTCTGGGGTACACAGCTCACCTCACCAGATTCAATCTGTCACAAATGTGGTTGAAAAGGAGGAGGCTCAGTGGCCTGACAGATTTGCTGCCCTGGGGGATGACAAACCTGCCCCATCAAAATGAACACATGCCCACATCAAATAGATCTGTTCCTGAAAGAGCACTAACATTCAGAGAAACTGTAGGAAAAGGAAAACCCTGCGATCTGGAATTCATCTTTTTGGACTGTGATCTTTCTGCATGATCCTGTAATGCACATCTGCCCATAACCTCAAACCAGCACCTCTAGCTATGGATCATTTTCCTCTGTGTCCCTCAAAATGTGTTTTTGTTTTGTTCTCACTTGATACCTATGAAAATCATGTCTAAATGGTCTTCTGTCCTGCAAAAGACAATATTTGCAGAGATGGACTTTGAAATAATGTCACTCCACTTTATTCCAAGAGCTGACCAAAGTTCTGTTGTTCTCCTCTTGCCAGCCATGGGGTCTGAAATACTTTCTGCAACTATCACCAGACTCCTGTGCTCATCTGCCTCCAGAGTTCAGAGTTTAAACGGAGCACTCAGAAAATATAGATCCAAACACGCAAGATATATTTGCCAGTGTATAGAGAAGCAATAGAAATCCCATTTTAACAAACTGTTCTCTAGCTCAGGGAGTGAAATCCAGTCTGGTGAAGGTCAATTCTAACTCTGTGTGTATCGTTTAAGTCCTTCTTAGGCCTGTAGCTGTCACAGAGGCCACGCACTTTTGGAAATGTTTATCCTGATAGAAGATCCTGTGTTTTTCAAGAACAAATAGTAGCTGCTGCATTTTTAACACATTCCCTACAATACAACCATAATCAGGGCAAGACGAGTGACACCCTGCTCTAGGCACTCACTGAGTGGGCACCAAATAAGATAAAACTGCCCTTTTCTTGGCTAATTCCTGTCCCTGCAGGAATCCAAGGATGTCTGCAGATCCACAGCACTGGAGGAGGAGGAACAGAGATGTGTAGGTGGAGAGACAAACCCACAAAAAGTTGAGACAGTGCCTCAGCTCAAACATGAAACCCTCTCAGCCTTCCCCTGCATATCTCACCATTTACTTCCATTACCATTTTCTGCATGAGCTGGTGACACCAGAGGCAGAACTGTGCTCCTTTCTGGAGGATATCAAGGGCTTTTCCTTCATTTTGATTACAAGAGTACAGCTCCAACCATGCCACAGCTGGATGCACCCAGGAGAAAATTGAGAGTAGCCACATCCATAAGGAGGAATCAAGGTGCAATCAGGGTAGGTGCATTACAATACCAAAGCAGCCATCTCAACACGAATTCATTAATGTCAAAAAGAAATCTGCCCCAAAATGCATCAAAAAAAGGAACTGGGACATATATAAAGCCCTTCTCTCTTAGTCAGCAAACCTCCATCCTTGTAAACGCCTTCCATGGCTCTGAGTTCTCTCTCAGAAAGCAGCACTGCCTTGTTCCACCAGCAGTTCTGCAACCCAAAGGTGACCTTCTCCATGACGCTGCAAAATGTTCAGGGTGTAAAATGTGATACATAGACTGGGGACTGATGGCCACCTGCACTGGGCCATTCTAGGTAGTCCCACAGCCCTCTTCAGTCAGAGGCAATCTTTCCAGCAAGTTTTGGACCGAGCCCGGCATAAATTAGACCTCCCAATGGCTCCTTGGTTTGGCTCTTTTTCTGGAGGAGAGTGTGCAGGACAGTGTTTGTGCTGATGAATAGCTTGGCACTGTGGTGGCAAGGTGCAGGAGCTCCAAACCCTGCTGCTGCCACTGCACGTGAGTCACCGCAGCTGCGCGTGCCAGACGTGCTTCCAAACGGAGCTGCAGTTTGCCCTTGGCTGTTCAACTGGGCAAAGGCAAGCCTGGAAAACTTATCTTTTTTCAGTGATTCAGGATACCGGCACAGCAGAAGTCTCTGTCGCGATCTGCTCACCGGCAAACATCAAACAAAGGGGACTGACGTGCGTTGGCATTTCAGTAATCGTTTGCAACTTGAATTTTTCTTCTCTTTTATTCCTGCTGATCTCACAGAAAGCTATAAAAAATATATATATGTATTTATATAGATGTCTGCCAAATAGATTTCCTGGAGGAAAGCAGAAAAGTGTGAATAATGTGTTCTGAAATATGGATAATTAGCAGATCAAATAACCCCAAGGACTGGGGAATTTTTTCATTCTCTGCAGATATTCACCATTTTAATTTTTCTAAATAAATTATAGGTACTCTCCAGATACACTCTTTCTTCTAGTTCATACAATAAAAATAGAGGTGTCTACTGTGGGGGAGGTAAGGTTTTTTATTTATTTAAAATACGTCTGACAGTGAGAAAGTGACAGCTCTGGCTGCAGTTAGGAGTCACATGGACAGCTGCTGTATTTCCTGGCCGTAGCACCTCTACCCTGAGCTTTCCACTCCTACAAAAGGCTGTTCTTCAATTTAGTTCAGCAATGCCAAGCTAAAGAAGGTTGCCAAAGTCAGCAGGATGGGCAGTGGGTAGCAGGTACACAGCAGAAATTGTGGACCCATTTGTCTCTGCCTGCACCTCTCCCTTAGGTTTCCCAGTCATATTCCAGTGCTTTTTCCTAAATACTGCCTTTCTTCTCATTTACTTGCTCCACTTCTTATTATATCCCTAAATAAGGAATATACAAATCTCCAGATTTACAAAATCAAAGCAATTTACTTCTGATCTGAAGCAGGGTAAGAACACAGGGCTAGAACACAGGGAAGGGTCACCAGCTGATACGTGCTTTGAGAGCAGCTTTGCCCATTCATTTTTGGAAATAAATGAATAGGTAAAAGAATTGCTGCCCCACTGAGGTGTTCGGCTTCTGATTTGTGCAGAATGTCAGGGACTGATCTTTAAAAAATGGTTAGGACCCCGTTTCAACTTAGGAGTTCACAAGAATAGGTTTTTCTCAGCAATTCTCTAATAAAAAAATAGAGGGCTAAGTTCTGTATTCCACTAAAGTCACAAGAAAAATGATGCAAGTCTTCCTTATAAATAAACCTGATAAAGTGTTTCAAAGCCTGAGCTCTCAAATCTCCTGGTTTTTTCCCTAATGAAACACTGCCATCTGAGAGACAAAATAAAAGTCTTCCTTTAGAGACAGTAATTTAATAGCAGGGACATTAATTAATTTCATCTCCACATCAATGCTCTGTTTTATTTAAACTCCCATCCTGCAGCCACTGGGGTGCTTGAGCATCTGCAAAGCCTGCAAGAGCCCTGGACTGCAGCCAAGGGGAGGCTTGGTGTAGGAGGCAGATGGCAGACTAATGTAGACATGACAGAACCAGCTCCAAGCCAGTCTTGGCAGAAGTGGTTTACCAGGAGCAATGTGGTGCTTAGCCCAGGAGGAGCAGGACGAGCCACAACTCTTCACACACAGCCCAGGCAGAAGGGTGACCATGGGCCTTTGGTAGCAATCATGAAATAATGCCTATTACGTAGACTTTAGGTATTCAGATGCTCTAAACTCATCTGTTCATCTTCATTGACCAAAGTCTGCCACAGTTGGAAGTGTTCAAGTCTAGATTGGATGGGGCTTGGAGCAGCCTGGTCTAGTGAAAGGTGTTCCTTCCAGGGACAGGGGATTGCAACTGGTCCCTTTAAGGTCCCTTCCAAACCAAGGCATTTCATGATTCTAAAGTTCATTATATGTGTGAATGATGGCAGTTTCCCTCCTTAGAAATCTCCTCACTGGACTACAAGGGTAAATTCAATAAGTGCACACAAGAGTCATGGCACATCAAAATCAAATACCCAGAAGCACAAAACCAAGGTTTGACATGACCCAGAGCTTGCTAAATCCTTAGCTACAGCCTGCTGAGACCTGAAAAATACAATTCAATGCCAAGGAAAGAGGCCATGAAGCACTGTCAGGAAGACATCTGCAGCCCCATTGAAAATCAAATTGACCTTTCCCTACCCCATGCAATTAACCTATGTAAATACGTGCTAATGGCCACTTCACTCGAAATTCCTTTCATTCACTCATAAAGCCACATGAAGACACAAGCAAACACTGTTGATGGCAAAGCCAATGTCTCATCTGAACTTCATATGCAGGGAAATCTGCCCAAGTTCCTCATTTTTTGACTTGTATTTCTTCTAGGACACATCAATGGAAAAGAAACAAAGAAGAAAGTTAAGCTTTGCATTTTTTTCTGCAGAAGAGGAATGGTACTGGATTCAGCAGAGGCCCACTGAAGCTTAATTTCATAAAGAAATAGGATTTATGTTGCCAGTTGCCTTCAAGATTCAAAACACTCTCAAACGCCAGTGTCAGGTGTGGGGCATTCCCCTGCCTCTGCCTGTTACTAATCAGTACAACAGCACCAGAAGCAGCCTCATGACTATAATTACTGCTATTTTTGTGGTAGACGCTCCCACTCCTGATAACGTCTGGGTGCAGACTCAGCAAGACAAACCCCAGTCTCAGAGATCTTTGCCATTAGAAAGCAAACTTCATTACTTCCCTGCATAGATACAGATGGAAAACAACTTCTGGAGAATGGCAACAACCCACAGGAGCTGTGCAGAAGCCTCCAGAAGCTCTGCAGCCCTGCATCCCTCCAAACACATCACAGGCACAGCCCTGTGCCCCAGCACCACGTGCTGGAGCAGGTTTATGTTCTGTCAATAATTCTCTCCAGCAGCTCAGCAAGTCTGGCAAAGCCCAAGGCTACAGCCACCAGTTTTATGAGAGTAATAAGCCGAGTTTATTTCCACACCACAGCCATAAACATTTCCAGGATCCCAGCCACGTACGCAGGGCACCTGAGACACCAGCAGCTGTCTCCAGCTCCACTTGACCCCCTGAAAAAGGAGGCACGGAAAATGCCATCCCAGCAGGCATTAATGCAGGTTAATTAAACCTAAACTGCTCAGCAGGGGCACAGTGAATTGAGAAGCGGTGCTTCTGCAGGCTGCCCAGTGCACCAGTCCCACCGTGGCATCATCATTAATGGTTTTCACACAAGCCTCAGGGCTCATTTGCTTGACAAGAGCAAAGCAGTAATTTTACTGTTGAACACTTGCAAAAATGATGCCCTGACTGTTATCAAAAGTGACAGGCAAGTTATGTGAGCAGTTAAGTGAAGGTTACTTTTTAGGGCCGAACCTCTGAATAGATCAGACGTCAATTAGCTCATGCATGGAAGGAGAAGGGGAAAGAAAACAAAGAGAAAAAGGAGGAAGGGAGAGCACACAAGAAGGGAATAGAAGCCCCTGTAAAGAGATGGACTTAACTTGTTTCCCTGAATTGGTGCTCTGAGGGACAGAACGGGGAGAGCTTTCAGCTTTCAGCATTCCCCAGGGAGCTGTGGCCATGCCAGTGGCTGGCAGCTGCTGCAGTTTGGGCAGTGCAGCTGGACAGCAGGAAGGGGCTGAGCTCTCAGCACACCCAGGAGAAGCAGCCTTTGACCAGCACTTCCCACGAGGTTTAGTGGCTTTGGGTTTCCTCTACATTCCTCAAGCAAAAACCTCATGAGAAAACTTTCAAGGTCCAACAATTTGCTTCTTTTATGCTACGGACACTTGAAGAGGAGCAAAATCATCCACAGAGTGAATGTAGCTGGGCACCATTCCAGTTCCATATTTTTAGAAAAAAGATGAGCCTTTGACACTCAAGAAACTACTTTAAAAAAAACTTTCAGTTTTGATAAGGTTTCCCTAATGAAAAGAAATATTTAGTGAAGTTATGTATCCCATTTGATTGGCTCTAAATAAAAAAGATGAGGTTTTCACCTTAAAATGACTTTTCTTTTTCAAAATATTAATTATACTAGCCTACAAAAGTGAAAGCTGAAAAAAATATAGAGTAAAAAGTTGCAGTCAAACTGAAGCTTTTGCTTAAAAATAATTCTGTTTTAATTTTCTCATACTCAAAACCAATATGAAACACAGAAAAGTGTATGGAGTCACTCCCCCACCCAAACATCCTCTCCCATCCTGCTTCACCTGATGGCAAATGTGAGGAAAAGGAAGAAAACACAACTCACAGCCTGCAAGCTGACTCATGACCAAGGGCTTGGAGGATCTGCCTGGCTCAGACAGAGACAGTCACGTCCCATCACCTGCAGGGTGAGGAACCAGAGCAGCCTTGTCGCTGCCCCGTGTGTGATATGTAAGGGTCTAGCTGTTGATAGCTGTTGCTGCTCCAGCTGATTGCTGGAGAGACTTGCTCTGCTGGGTTTCTTTAAGGTGGCGTAGCACAAGCCCAGTGGTTCTCTGAATTTTGTTGAGAATAAGATTGATGGGAAGGAGGGTGAGGAATAGGATTCCCTAGGATTCAGACCTGGGAGACTTAAGCCTGCAGATAACAAACTGAATCCAAAGGTGTAACTAGGGGTTCTCTCGCAGTTAACAGTTGTAGAAACCGTTTGAGTTACAGTTTTAGAAACACTTTCTTTTAGGATTGAGAGTAGGAGATAAAAAACAGACTGTCCACTCCCCTGCCCCGCTCCCAGAGCAGCTGCCAACAGTGCAGGACATTTGGTCTCCGCTGAGCTTGCCCAGGTGGGGTGACAGCCACTCTCCTGCTGGCAGGGACACCCAGGACACCAACACCAAGCCCCAGGTCCTGCGGCCCTGGGCCAGGCACAGCCCGGAGCCACATCCCACTAGGCTGCACCGTCTGGGATGCACTGACACAGGTCACTGGTAGTGAGATTAAAGCACACCATTATTTATTTCCAGATAAACTCAGTTCTGGACCTGTCAACCTTCACAAGACCATAAATACTTTTAGGGCTGCACTTAGGCTGGGTGAGTCTCCTGGGTTTGGGGTGGAAATACCACAAATGGGAGCTTATTTGTCCAAATTCCCACTCTCCCCATTTCTCCTCTTGATGCCGCTCCCTCACCTTTCTGATCTTTATCTCCAAGACACATCAGCATTTTGCCTACTGGTTTGCACCTGGAGCACAGCCTGGCTTGGTTGGTTTAAGCAGACTTGATACAGGCAAGGAATAAACCCTACAGAGAGTGCCTGTTGGTTTTCTGATCACATCCCGGGCTGGCTGTCAGGCTCCAAAGGCAACAGGATTTATTGCACTGAAACGCAGCAGCAGCAGCCGCCCGTGAGGAGCCTACCGAGCTTCATGCACAGGAATAAAAATTTCAGGGCCGCTTGGAGATATGAAATATTTCTTAATTACTTTCTGTTCCAGCACAGCTTGAGGATTTTGCTGCTGCTGTTGTTCTCGAAGCTTGTTTGGTAGTTTAGCCCTTTTGTTTTTGCTTTATTATTTTTTAAAACCTAACTGGTAGCAAAGAGGTATTAATGCCAGCATCTATGCTGCATTTCATAAAGGACTAGCCATGGCTTTGCTTGGGGACCAGCTGCTCGTGGTGGAGTCTGGCACAGAGAGGGTGTCAGCCTCTCTCAGCACGGGATCATTTACCTCATGCTGAACTACATTAAAATCTCCTCCCCTGAGACATTCTTCCATAATGGCTTTGCAGAGAGGTGCATCATTGCAATGCTTAGAAGAAGCTTGGACAGGCTCTCTCACTGATCCCCCTCTAGCCCTGCCACATCCTGTATTGCACCAAAGCCCCTGCTGCTCAGCGAGGTCTGTCCCTTGGACTGTGATTCCTAAGACACAATTTTCCTAATCACCCTTGAAACAAGCCTTGCTCAGCTCCTGTTCTCCCTGCTCAATGTCTGCCCCTCAAACAAACGTGGTGCTTTACTCTGCCAAGGCCAACACCTGAGACACAAGAGGTTCGACAGGTGCTATTTTAAATTTGTTTCTGAGCTGTTGCTCACTGAGTCCTGGAAGAGAAAAGAGAGAAGTCCCTGAGGGAAATGAGAAAGCTGAGAGACTGAACCCTGTTTTCCTCCCTCCATTCCCACATCCTCAGACTTTGCCTAAACACACGCAGCCCTTGCAGCCAGGCTTGCGACAGCACAAGGAAGCTGCCAGGGCACAGGGAGCTGCACCCTGTTCACAGCTTTCCTCTCTCAAAAATGCTATGGAAGCTCCTCTTTTGCACTGACCATCAGTCAGTAAATACCCCACAGCTGAACTGCTCAGGTGAATGGATGGTCCTTTTGTAAGTTTCTTGGGTAGAGGGGTGCAGGTATCAGGGTTGTAATACTTGGCTTTGGAGCCTGCCCTGCATCCCCAGAGGCCAAAGGTAAGGAGAAAGGAGCTGATTACTGCAGTATTCCCAGTTCAGTCCCTCCCAGAATTTCTCTGGGCCGATTCTGAGTGGTGCCCTACACCAGGCAAGTGTAGGACCAAGAAACAGAGCTAAAAGTCTCCAAATCCCCTCATTCTGTGCAGGTGAAGAACAAAAGGAGAATGACTCTTCATCACATCTACACGTCCCTTTTTCTTCTGTTTCACACATAAACTGAGAACAAGGCAGCACTAACAGCTCAGAAGTCTTTCCCCCCCACACACACACTCCCATACCACAGCGAGGGCATCAGTTTTCAACCAGGGGATATTGGTTCTGAATAATTATAAAACAAAAAACCCTGGACACGACCTTAGAGTGCTCAGCCTCCAAACCAGACAAGTGGCACAAGCAGGACTTGTTCTCTGTTACCAGACTTGCTCAGATCTTTGTTCCTAAAAATGACACTTTTCTTCCAGCGTAGCAGGTTTGGGAGGACAGCAGGGGCGGCAGCTGGACAGAAAAGAGAATGACAATTTTGCCAGGACAGCCCAATGACCATGGTAGGACATGTTTTTTAATCTTTTCTAGTTTAAACACAGGCAGTTGTGTCTTGTTATATTACATTATATAATATGATTTGCTGATATAGTTTGATAGGTTGAATCCAAGAACATCATGACTCATGTAGGAAATTAGAAGCCTCCTTGTCTCCAGAATAGTGTTTCCAGAAGCTGGAGTGAATCAAATTGATTGTATTTATTTAGTTATTTTTGCTGTTTAGTAAATAATTATTTAGTTGGTTATTTTTAAAGTCTGCAAGGAAAACCTCCTCAGATATGAGAGGAGGAGGGAAGCTAAAGGCTTGAGTGCAACAGATTCTCAAAAATCAAATATTTTTAGAAAGTGTTGCAAGCAGATCAGGGAATATCACCAAAGGTGGGTGTCAGGACTCCAGGGTTGCAGTCCCTGTCTTCAGTACTGGCTTCAGAGAAAGGCAGATTTCCCTGCAAAGCAGCCTGGCTGCCAAGGAGTTCCTTGCTTTGGGAGCTGAATGCTTTTGACAAAAAGCCTGAGCTTTTCTGAAACCCTCCTCCCTAGCATCTGGCCACCCTGGTTTGCCCAGACATGAAGATCCACTCCACAATAGCACTGTAAATCTTAATTAAGATCTGTAAACTATAGATAAAAAGGATTATACGAGTACACAAGTATCAGTATCAGGTAGAGCCCCTGAGAACCAGCACTTTGATGCTGCACCATGCACAGCGGCATTGAGAAATGTATGACTGTCACAGCATTATTGATTCTGTAGCTACTAAAAAGCTCCAGGATCCCTGGCAATAAAAACACGATAATGAGAAGTAGCCAGGATAGCACTATTTCTGCAAACAGTATTTGCATTCCCTGGGACTACAGCATAAGCTGTATTTATCAATAGAGAGGTGAGGGCTGGTTTGAATGCAGAGGATTAGCCAAGTTCATTTTGCAGAAAATGTGGTGGCTCTGGTTTGCCTTTTTAGCATTGTCTGCAAGGTATCAGTAGCAAAAGAGCAACTCACCCAAGAGCCAGTGCTGCAAAACAACACCAGAAGATACCAGAAGACAGTATAGCTGCTATTTGGGTTTTGGGGATTATTTTTGTGCTAGGTAAAGCCATGAAATATTCAAAAATACCAAAACTTTGGTCTATTTATAGTCAGGATATGCAGGAGCACAACCTCATTAGAAGGTGAAGTAAAAGCAGCATGTTATATTGCCCTAACGAGTAGTTACTGTTTAATGAAAAAGAAGATAAAGTATTACTTTATGGAAGCCCAAAGTGTCGGAGATTTCTCTAGAGAGGGCAATATCATGTAATTAAGGCCAAGTGCAGCGATGAAAAGAGCTACCTCAATGATGAATGTTGCCTGATCCTGCCCCCCCAATCCGGTGTAAATGAGGGCACAGCTCTATCAGGCTGCTTCCCGTGATTTACCGTGGCAGGGTATCTCCAAGAGCAGAAAGAAAGAGACAGTTTGTAAACACCAATCACTCTCCCACCGAGAGAAAAGGGAAAGATGCTGCTGTGCTTTAACAGGGGCTATGTGGAACAAATGGCTGCTTTGCTTCTGCGGGTCATTAGCATAGGCACAGCCATAAATTTTGTTGTTCCGTGCTGCAGTAAGGCAGAAATCCTGCTGGAACTGTCCTTTGAGCTCATGGCACTCTGGACAAAAGGCATCCTCACTTTTCACCTCTGCATTTAGTGACACACAGGTTGGGTCTGCATCCTCCACTTCTCCTGCCTGAGGTCCCACATTTTCAGTCCCAGTGAGGTGTTCAGTGCTCAGGCTTTGATGGAGTTGGGGCAGTTTGCTCTGACATCTCAAACCCTGATTTTTTTTTTTCCATTCCCCTCATTAAATGAGTTTTTCTGTCTTCATTTATCTCTTTTCTCAATGAATCTCTTTCCTGGCTGCTGCACATGTTCCACATGGCAGGAAATAAAAGAAAACTTCTCTTTGGTAACACTGTGCAGGCAGAGAACTTTTGTATTGGAAAGAAAAGGAAAGGCAGAAAGCAAATTCTTCCAACATTGCTTGCTTGGAAAAGCTTACAAATCCTGCTGGCAGAAAGTTTATAGTCCTCTGCAGAGATCTCAGCTGGGTGATTTTTTTCTGTCTCTCAGACAAGAAATACCATGCAAATTCTCTTAAATTACTTGGTAACTACGAAAGATATGCTAGGCAAGTACCCTGTCACTACACAACACAGTAATTACATATTCTGCATCCAGGTACCAATTATATTGCCTCGCGATTACTCAGTGATTACACTTCAAAGTAATTACCATGACACCTGGGAGCTCTGGGTGATAAAGTAGCAATAGTCCTGTATCCATTCTAGGGGGAATTGGCTTGCCTATAAACACTGTCCTGAATACTTTATATCAAAAACAGATTGGACATCTCCCAAAGAGTGGGAATGTGATAAAAGGAATAGGCCCTTCCTCATGGAATACTGGTGGGCTGCAGATCTTTTCCACTGATGAACACTTGAAGACCTCTGAAAGCCAGACACTCATTTAATGTCAAAAGGAACCAAAAGTCACCAGGGCAAAACGCGTGGTAAGGAGTGAGGAGGCTTTGAAGACATAAAAGAGGTGATATGGTGGCTTTAGAGGAGCAGGGGACAAGTGTTCAGTGTGTGGCAGCACTAAGAGTGACAACCCAGCACAGATCCACACTGCAGCTCTCCTACAGAAGCAGCCAAGCCCCGACTGCAGCTTGACTGCTCCAGAACCAGGAGAGCTTGTGCCACGTGGCTGAGCCCCCCAGGCTCCCCAGGGTGGCTGACGGCATCAGCACACAGATGTGCACAGCTGTGGCCCCAGACAGCACCCCCCAGTGCAGCCAAGCCCCTGAGCACAGAACACCAGGCTCAGAGAGCTCGCACTGGCAAAGGCTCAGCTCCTCATCCTGCCGGGATCCAGGAACCAAATCTCACTGCCCAAACAGGTTCTGCCAGTCAGCTCTTCAAACATGCTGAGTAAGTCAGAGGGGAAAGGGAGGAAAGGGTGTTCTGAAACAAAGACTACTGCCACCTACAGCTCCTGCTTGCCTTTCCCATCACCTCCTGCAACTCATTCCTGACC
The DNA here is from genome assembly GCA_013400975.1 of Atrichornis clamosus. Classification (NCBI taxonomy): domain Eukaryota; kingdom Metazoa; phylum Chordata; class Aves; order Passeriformes; family Menuridae; genus Atrichornis; species Atrichornis clamosus. The sequence continues at coordinate 83,960 of WBMZ01006804.1, read as the reverse complement.
ATATACATCATTCCCATTCTCCCTGCATCCCAGCGAGATGACAATTTTTAATTGCAGCAAGTGTTAGAGATTCATTTCTGTCAACCTTTTCAGATCAGTTCTGAAAGCTCAGAAACAACCTGGGCAGCACTTTAAGAGCTCAGAGTTCTGGCACTGTCCCTTAACAATGCTTAAGCAGATGTTGATAGGTTAACATGTTAAATATTGTCTCTTTCTTGCTTGAACCAAATGAGAAATATTTCAATTACAGTATTCCCATGGAAGATCCCTACTCACTCAAATTATTGTAAGCCAGGACACAATCACCACGTATCTGCCTGCTCTAGGCCAAGATCAGCTCTTCAGAGTTTCGGTTTTGTGGTTGCACTCTGCCTGGTCCAGGATAGAGGTCCTCTGGGAGATCATGATGCTATTAATAAATAAAGTCTCCAAGCTTCTCCACACCCCATGCTAGAACAGTGGTTGTGTCCCAGCCCGTGGTACCATCTGAGCTCTTGTTTCTCCCTAATTACACACAGGTCTTACCTACAGCTTCTTAAAGAAGACGGGAATTTTCCACTGATTTCAGCATATACAGGGTCCAGTCCCTAGAGTAATTTCCAGCTAAATAAGGTACTCAAGGAAATCACCATGACACTTCATTAATAAATCTTATGGTGAGTTTATTGCATCCTGTGGAGGGGGAGGGAAGGAAGAGAGAAACTGCATACTGTCTGAAAAAACGTGCACTTCCCCATTAAAAAACCCTTCCCTCAAGTACATAATAATTATCAAAAGTGGTCCAGCGAGTGCTTCTGAGGAGCAAAATTATTTGCTACTCTGCAGAAAAACATAGTTACTGGACTTGTATTTCTGCACCTGTTCACAGCTTTGGTCAGTCTGGCATTGTCATGCCTGCAGGACGTGCTCCAGGTAGATTTGCCATAGCAAACCCCTGTCCAGCAGCAATCAGCCCCACCTTCCAGGCGTTTCATTTTCCCCCTCTTTACACCAGTGAAGGCAATGATTTTCATGGATGATGACACTATGTTACCACTGTGAAGACAGATTATCAAGCTTTTATTAGAAGCTGTATAATCAGGTCAGTTTGGCCCTCCCTGACCTTCCTTGCTCAAGTGGTAGCACCTTGTTTGTCTGCCCTCTCCGTATCCATTGCCTCTGTGGTTGGAGTGAGACCATTTCTGATGGCCCTTCCTTTCTAAACAAAGGAAGCTGACAAAGACAAAATATAATCCACTTCTAGAATTTACAGAGAAAGTTCTCCATTCTGAACTGTAAAAGGAAACAATTTTCAGCCAGGTGTGTTTCAGGCTGGAATTCCCCTAAGAGAAAACAATAAGAGCCACACAATCCTATCAATTGAGATGAACAGAGACGCTCTCACCAGGGCTTAATTAACAACATTCTCCTTCTGCTTTGCTGGCCACATCAAATGTAGGAAAAGTTCTGACCTTCTTCTTTGGCAAGACCTGAAGAGATTTGGCTGGCTGAACCTGAGCAGCAGCTTCTTCCTGCCCCACACTGTGCTGTGAGCAATGGTGGATGCTGACGTCTCCTCCTGCACTTGGGCTGACCGCAGTCAACACTCGACCTGCTGGGAAGCCTTATCACTTGCAAAAATGATCAGAGTTGAACACAAACCACATTTTAACCTACATCAGATCTTTTCACATCCACATCAACCACTCCAGCAAAAAGAATTCCTTAGAAAATAATGTTCTCTTTGTGTACCTATCAGCAAGCAGGTGATATTGCTTAAGCTTCGTGCCACAAGGAAGCTGCAATCCCTGCCTGGCTTCTGTCAAACCTGGAAGTCCCTGGTCGGCTCCTCTTTAGCAAGCAAAACTGAACTGGAAGGATCCAGCCTGTGCAGCTGCTAAGTGGATGGCAAGAGGCCCCGTGCCTGGAACATGCAGTTTCACCCTCAGTGTCAAACACATTCGGCCCTATTAACATTTTATCTGCGTGCCAGAGCAAGAGAAGGAGACTTGGCAACCAGTCAAGAATAATCTCTCCTGGCACACGGTACCCTGCTGCAACAACTCTGATGGACTTAGGGACAGTAGACTGGCAGGAGGGAAGAGACTGAGGATGGAGATGTGGAAGAAAGATGGGGAGGAGGGAGCAGGCAGGCCCAGGATGGGGAGTGTGAGGGGTGTGAGATCTAAAGGTGTGCACACGCATGACTACAGGTCTAAATGGTTCATTTCCAGAGGATCAGGAGGTTGTTTGATTCAGACACTGGCTTAGCAAAGGCTGTCTGCTGTTCCCTTTGTGCCTCTGGTCTCTGAAAATAGAAGGAATTAGCCCTTATCTGCACAAGATGTCTGATCATGGGCCAGTGTTCACACAGCACTGTGAGAGGAAAAACCTTCTCCCAGCTAAACATGCCCCATCCACAAGCATAGCTAAGACAATGCAAATGCCACAGATCAGAGCCAATGACATGGTCTATCCTGGACAAACTCCGTAGCGAAAGGGAAGGATTGTTCACACTCCATCATGAGATTTGGCATGGCTTGGTCAAAGGAATCTGATGGAAAAAGTACCCCATCTTATTTACTTTCAACTGAATGTTCACAAAACTTACTCTGGGGAATATGTGCCCCAGTCAGAGTAAGAGAAGGTGCAAGTGATTAAATCTGGGGAGCACTGGGTAAGCATCGGGAGTGAAAACAGGCTCCTCCATCAGCTGAGGAGTAGAGATTCAATTCCTTCGTGGGCCAGAAGAACAAGTTAAACATAACATGCACCCAGACATGCAGGCTTCTCTAGGACCCATCTTCAGAGACTCGATCGGGGCCTCTTACATATCCAAATGTGAAATTAAAATAGAAAATATACAATGAATGGTCTCCTGGCACAGTCAAATGCCCTAGCACCAGGATGAGATTAGTTAATATATTTTCTATTCACATTAATTGGAGCACCTAGAGTTTCAAAAAATAGCCCTGCAATTCTACTGCTTAAATAGCTTACAGTATTACCGGCTAAGGCAGAAGGGAGGGTTGAAGAACCTACTGATTAACAGCTATATTTTAATGAGATAGCAGTCCAAATTTTACAGAATTCACCAGGGATGGTGGCAAAGAACACCCGAATTAGAGTAGGAAAAGCACTCTACAAAGCCAGACTGAGGCAAGCCATCAGTGTCAGGCTCACAGAGTGCCAGCAGAACAGCTGGGTTTGTCGGGCTGGGGGACAGCAGCAGTGTGGTGACAGGAGGGTCAATACCTGCCACCAGCCATGTGACTCCCTGCATTCATTAGTGTAATAAACATCACACCAGGAAATTGAAATAGACGCCAGAATGTAGAAGGAGAAGAGGAAAAACAAAAGGGAGCTTGGGAGAGGATCCTGATGAGGAGCAAGAGTCCATAAAACAAGGACAGCTAGAAGTCAAAGCATGCACAGCCCTCTGACAGTCCTGCAGTCGTGTTCCATGTGTGTGTCTGCTCTGCCCATTTCAGCCCAGCCCTGCAGAGGGGCTCAGGCTCAAAGACGTGGGCATCCCACGTGTCTCACAAAGCCAGAGAGGCAGGGACGTGCTGGGAGCAGCTGGGTTGCACTGGGGTTGCTGGGCACGCAGCCCTCAGATACCCCTTGTTAGTCTTCAGAGAAGCCACACAAGGTGTTTGACTCCCGTGTTTGGTTGCTTGTGGAAAAATAACATTCCTTTGCTCTGATTTCTGCGAAGTTCTGCTGTATCCCTGTGGCCTCATGCAGGGTTTAAGAGACTCTGCTAATCTGCACCTTGAGGATCCTCAACAATATGAGGAGTCAGAGCACGCTGCTGCCAGAGGACCTGCTAAGCCCTGGAAGTGTCACCATATGAAGTTGAAGAAATTACCAGGTTATCCCAAGTGAATTTTTCCTGGTGAATTAATAACGTTTCAGCATAAGGGCAACAGAAAATATCTGTCTTTAATTTCTTTTTCTCTCTGATTTATTAACAGCATGGAAATACAAGCATGGCACAACACTACGGTCAACTCCCAAATCCCCATTCTTCTTATAAATCAGGGAAATTACATTTTTTTCCTTACCAAACAAGGCATCAGAATCAGTTCCAGCATGTGAATGTGTGCCCTAGAGATCCCACCACCTTCAGAGCAAAGCAAGTACACGCAGCTTGAATTGCCTTTCATAGAATGCAAGGGAACAGAGAGACAGATTCCACAGATCTGAATCCTCCTTTCAACACAGCTAATTCAATCCAAACCCTGGGAAATAAGTTCATGAGGAAAAAAAACATTGTTCCTTACTCCATCCCTAAAAGTCCTACTTGTAAAATGAATATTTTTATCCTCTTGGTGAAACAAAGGAGCATCCCCTTGCCTGTTGTGCTTATCTCCTGTCTTGCAGCACAAGCAGCTTCTGAGCTGTGTGCTTTGGCACGCAGGCCCCAGAGCAGAGAGGCTCAGATGGGAGGCATCTTTGGAAACACACTTCAGCCTGCCTTGCAGTGGTCACTCCTCAGCAAACCCCTGGCTGCTTCTCCAGCCAGCTCTCTGTGTTAATTTATTTGTCCTTGTCAGCTCTCCAAGATGAAACTTTGTCCCACCCAGTGATTTCCCTGTCTAGGCTGACTTGGGGAGAAGGTCTGGAATAACAGCAAAAGAGAAGAAGCTCCACAAAGGAGGAAGATAGAAAGGAGCCAAACACAGTTGGCTTGAAGCTTTTTTCATACCTTACTAATGTGTAATGAATCTGCATCATCCCACTGCAACTGCAGGCTCGTAAAGATCCAGTTCAGTGTTTCCCTTTTATTCACACTGATGATAATACGACTAATTGTAGTCTTCTTGCCCACTGAAAATTGAATGAAGGAGGAAATCTGCATACTGACTGAACATGCTGCCAGGGAGAATAATAAATGAAAATCAAAGGCCCAGTTCCCAGATGACTGTATGGAAAAGAATCTGTTTGCATGAGAATTCACACTCTCAATCACCACTGGAAGTCTGCCGTGGATAGCATTTTTCTGGTGAAAATGATACAAGCATTTGATTTTCCTCAGAAGAAAACCTGTGATGTTCAAGAGCGCACAAAATCTCACCCTTCTCAAAGCAGCGAGGCCAAGAAGAACCCAGCTCTGGATGCGTGAACTCCACATGCAGCATCCCTTGATATCAGCCTGATTTATGTGATGACTCCCTGAAAAAGAGATAATTATGTAGATTGGGATTATTTATTTACACAGCCCTGTCACATTTGGAATGGAAGTGGAGCCCCCGATCTGCTCAAATTCCCTCGCACGGCTGATGTAGAGGTTCCCTGTCGGAACAGATCGAGCGCGCGCCTGTCACGCCGCCTCTCTCTGGAAGTGAAAGGACATTATTCAGGCATGAATCACCCGAATCAGGGCAGCGTCTGTCCCAGAAGCCTGCTCAGCTCCGAGCCACGGTGCACTGCTGCTGTCGGTCACGGCGGCGGCAGCCACGGCGGCTTTATGGAAGCACAGTTCCCCGCAGCAGCAGCACGGACACGCTGGAGATGGGTCGTGCCAGCCCGTGGAGTCTGACAGCAGCCTGGTGTTTGCCTGGTATTTCAGGGGAAATGCAGAATAAAGCAACAGCACAGCTCAGATGAGGTTTTCCACAATGAAAGAGCAGGAACCATGCCCGTGTCTCATTGCCACCTTGTAAAAGCGACAGAGCCAGACCCCGGTGCTGTTTTTTCCATCTAGACTTGTTTCTCAAGTGCTTCTCTGCTAGTTTTTGTCAAGAGAGCACATATATAACCTTCCCAAAAGACCTCTGGAGCCACCTTCCTCATGTAATCATCCACATCCTTCTATGGGATGGTTCAGAAGTGAACAGGTCACTCTTCCCTTTGCGAGTCCATAGGATTTCCCCATTAGCACCATTGCACCAGAGATATCAACTTCCCTACTTCTGAAGAGTCAGGGATGAAGCAGGAAAGCAACTGGAGGTGAAGTTCCTGATACAACAAAATGCAATGCTTTTTTAATGCATCTTAAATGGGAAAGATGTTCTACAGTGATACTTGGAGCATCTTTATACCCTCTCCATTCCTCTGCTCATCATCCTGGGCAGAGAAGCTACCAGGATGTTGTGGTTTGTGCTGCTCATAACCAGCTTTTTGAGATTCGGGTTTATTGGGTTGCAGACTGGCCTGCATGATCCCTTCCAGTTTGCTGTTCATTTATGCAAGAAGACACCTCTTTAACTCTTCAGATCAGCTCTCTCTCCTTCCTGCATTGCTGGAGCAGTGCCAAGGGGACGTAGTTGAGGCTACAGCCCGAAGTTACATATGGAATACAAGTCACATGAGTCAACAAATCATTTCTCTCTACAGGGGGGCCCTGCACCTGCCAGGGAGGAACAATTAAATGATCAAGTGTCCAGAGAGCTACAGAGACAGAGGAAACTGGATATGTTTGGAGCTGTTGGAGCAGTCCTCTTGACAAAGCATCTGACAGCTACATTCCTCATTAGCTTTGCTCGCTCCCATCAGCCCTACAACCCAGTGAAGCACAAGGGTCAAAAGCAGGGCTAGAGCAAGGCTGAAGCACAAGGCTCCCAGCAGGGAGGAGGTGGTGATCTCACATACAACCTGCCTGCACTGGGAAGGGCAACTTCACCTTGGGAGCTGGGCTCCTGCATCCACTGCCTGAAGCTCCCTGCCATCCCCTCAGGTGTTCACTGCCCCTGGGCACGCTTCCAGCCTCTTGCTAATTTGGACCTGTCTCTCCAGTTCACTTCACTCATTTGCTGTGGGGTGAGATTAAAAAAAAAAAACAAAAAAAAAAACAAAAGAAAAGCAAATCTAGAAAGGAACATTTTTTTAACTTGGTGCTGGCCAGAGCTCAAGCAGGAGCAGGACATCTTCTGAACATACATCTTCCTGGAACAGGAGGAATCTCCTGTTCTTGTCCCATGTAGAAATATGGGTGGGAAGAGGGGGATCATACTTTCTAATAGCTAAGGGTGCTCCTTTGGGCTTAAGCCAAGCACCAGAGCTATAACCAGGGTCAGAAAGATGACCAGTTTTGGTAGCCACATGTGGAGTTCAAGCTTCCATGCACCTGAGAATCCAGCACCTCCCCGGCGCTCTCGCAGTCATCCTCCTTTTCCCCTGGGGGATCACTGTCTCTGCCATGAAGTTCCCATCAGGACACGTTTAGAGCAGCCTGTTGTGACAGGATCACTCTGAGTGCTGTGCGCCCAGCACCGCCCCGGGTCGGGGCTGGCTCTGGCTCCTGCCTCGCTCCATCCTCCCTGGGTGCACAAACGTTTCATTTCCCCACGGAAATGGCAACGCAAACTCTCCTTTCCTCAAAGCAGATGGGGCAAAACCACACAACTGCTACAAAACCTATTCCTAAAACTAGCTCCCCCTGAAGAGGGAAGTGCATAATTTATGATGTTTCCTGGCAGACTCAGGGAATGATTTTCAGTGAATGGGAAAAAAGGTCATTTATTTCTCCACTGTTGAAGTATTCTAATTAAGTATTTGTCACCCCAAAAAACGTTGTTTAGAAATTTGTGGTACATTTCAATTCAACATTATATAAATATATTTGGTTTTATTTTGGAACCAGTGGGTGGGAGCATTAATAAAAATTAAATATGCATTTAAAGACCTAAAATAAAATGTAGCCTTTTATTTTGGGTGAAATCAAATATTTCAGATAGACTAAACCGAGTATTTTTGAAGGGGTTTCATCATCACCCCCAAAAGGATTCTGTTAACTTATCAGCATAAGATTCTCCTTCATTCTTCTCACTCAAAACAAAACATCTGTCCCTTTTAACCACTCCTTGTTTGATATGGTCTTATCTTTTCCCTTCCATACAATGCTTAATTGAAAGAGGCATGAATTTGTAGGTAGCACAGCAGTTTGGAGAACAAGAAAACCTATGAAACACTGATGGAGAAACAACCCTGCAGGAAGCCTTTCTGAGTTGATACCACCACAGATTGGTAGAAAAATAGTGAACATCCAATTTTTAAAAAACCAGTAAAATAAAGGCAGAAAATAAATAAATAAAAAAATAGCAAGGAAAAAAATTCACAGAAAAAAAAGCAGAAGCTTTAAAAATTCAAAACATTTCAACCATATGCTTGGACCCAAGGGGATGTTCTAAGAAGAAATGCATCTGAATGGGACATTCAGAATATCCCCATGAGAGCAATTCCACATTGTGGAACATTTTATATTATTTTGCCAGAATACTGATTTGTATGTGACCTGTACACTGAGCAGTAAAAGTTTTACACCATCTTTTGTTTTATCCCAAGACAGGAATAGATAGCAAGCTTGAATTGTTAGCTCTATTTTCAACATTTTTAATAAAATAATTCCTGGCCTCATGACTCTACATTATCACAGTTCCATTAGCCTAAGGCAGTTGTAATAAACTAATATGCAGAATTATTTCCAGGTACTTGCAGCTAGAGAAAAAATACGTTTCCCTTCCTTCTTTTCTTTCCCTCTCTAAATGACAGAGAGAAAAGCAGACAGATAAATAACCACCCTGGAATTTCCTTAGCAGATCTAAGCAGATCAAAGGTCTCATCAGAAGCTAGTAGATGACTACTGTATTTTGGATATAATTGTGTTTGTGCCTTGTGCAAACAGAAACTCTTGCACTGATCTAGTCACAATGAAAATTAGTTTAGTTGAGGGCTTCTTCCCTCCTATTGGGAACCTGACCCCTAACTCAGAGTCCAAAGGAGAGTCTCCATGCAGAATGGTCATGCTGGTGTTAATGCAGATCCCACAGGGTGTTATTTCCTTGTTCTCCAGGGCTGGATGAGCAATTGGATTATTTTATTTGTGGGGCAGCCCTGAAGTTACCACCAAAAGCCTTCGTAACTAGGCAATTCTCCAGCCATGAGGGAAGGAATGATTTTTACTTTAACAAAGCTGGGCTGCAGCTGCACTGAGAGCAAAGGCGCTGGGAACGGAACGTGTAACCTAACAGGCAACCAGTCCCTCCCTCTGCCTCCCTCCCTGGAGATGGCACAAAGTCATCTTGGCAGGCTGGAGGCTGCTGCAAGCGGAGAATTCTCTCTATTACCACTGCAGAGATTAAGTATCATGGCCAAAATGCCACGGGGAACATCGGACTGCAACCGAAGTGCCCAACCGAGCCATGAGGAGATGGACCGGCCCTGGGATAACAGGGGGTGCTGCACACTTCTTCTGAGTGATGTGACAGAGCAGCAGGAGAAAAGCCCTGAGCAGCATTTCCCTGACGTCTAGGTGTCTCTAACAAGCACCATCAGTCTCTGAACGTCCTGAGCCAAACAGCTCTTGTCCTGCTCCTTCTGCGGCTTTGCCGTGTCCCAGCCCGATGACGCAGAATGCGCCAGTCAAGAGTGGAGAAGCACCATGGTTGCCTAGGCAATGCCTTTGCCATGAACAATAAATAAAATAAAAGACAATGGCTTGGGTTAGCAGCCATCCAGGGGTCTGTATAACACTCACCACTGCAATATCTCCCCATGGAAAAGCCGGCTCCTTGCTCGGCACATGCACGCGTACACACACACGCCCTGGTGCATTCCTTCTGCCTTTCACTGCGGGAAGCTGCCTCCTCCAGCTCACCTGCCATGTACAACAGCAAGAGAGGGAGAGGAAAACACATCCAAAACCACATTCAACCGAGCTCACTCCTTCCTTCATCTTCACAAATGACTGCCAAACCGTGGGCGGAATCCAAGACCCTGCGACAAGGAGTTCGAGCCTCCGGCATTGTGAACCACTGCAGTGAAACCTCTTATTTAAATGCAATGGGAAATAGTGTTATAAACACAAATGAAAACAAAAAGCAAGACACCAGCCCACCAGCCTGCTCGGGTTTCTGTCAAAGGAAGACGCTGCAGGCTGGCACTCGCTGCGGGCAGGCAGCCACCGCCTGGCCAGGCGTGATGGCGTGGCTCGTTTTTCACTCTGACACCACTGCAGGCTCCACAAGGCTCCTTGACTTGCAAGGTGATCAGAATATTGAGCACGGTACTGCAGTAGCGAGCCTGGCACCCAGCACGGAGCGGAGCGGCTGCCGCCCTCCCTCCCCGCCCCTTTCTCTCTCGCATGCAAGGAAAGAAGGAAAAAGAAGGAAGAACAAAACCCCCCCACGACAATGAGATTCCAGGCGTCCAACGCCCCCTCATACATCTTCGGAGAAGGGACCTTGGCTCCATTGTTTGCGGTCCTTCAACTCATTTCACAAATGCCAGAGTGTCCGTGGGTCCCGTCCCCGCTCACAGCCCCCTTTTTAACATGCATACTTCTGCCAGCGAAGTGTAACCCCGGCAGTACATCGGCACGATGGTCCTGCTGCAGGGACACTGCGGTGCTCCTCTGCCTGTCACTATGCAAAAAAAATTCCTGGAAGGAGCGGTAAGTCACCATCCGCCTCACAAGATGCAGCCCATGGCTTGGAACAGCTGCCAGGGTCGGCTCCTGCGGTGGGACCCGGCCTTATCCCCCACACCCCATTCGCCCTCAAACCCTCAGTGCCCGTTTATGAGATGGGAACAGCACTGTCCTGACTGACAGCCTAATGTCCCACCTTCAATCTGGAGCCGCTCCTGACTGAGACCAACAGAAACCCCTGGAGGCTGGGTATTAGTCAGGGAAATGTTGCAGACTTGGCTCTCCAAGGGCATGGATCAATCGTTTGCCACAAAACACACCTGAGAGGCACAGCATCGATGGACTTGTACTCCTTCTACTGATCTTTGCTGTGCTCTGCTACCTGTCCCCACTCTGTCCTTCGGTCTTTTGGATCATTTTTCCTGTCCCGTCTTCTACCTGGAATATACTTAAGCCACAAACTTCATTTCTGCAATGAAGAGTGAGTCATCAAAAACACCTTCAGAAAACTTCACTTTCACTTCTGAGCTTCTTTACCTCATCCAGTTGGGCAGCAGAACAAATCACTTTTCTTGTTTCTGAGAGCACTGAAGAACTCATGTCATGGATTCAGGATGGGAGAGTCAGTGAAACTCAATCCTACAAGGGTTAAAGGTCCAATGGCCTATTTTCATTGTATTTCTGAGACGCAGAAGCATCCTGAATGATCAAATGTCTACAGGATGCTTAAGTATAGTTCCCATTCATCTTAGTTCTTTTTATTTATTTATTTAAACTAAATAAGATGTCCCTGAAAGGCATTTAAATTTACATAAATATTGTGGAGAAGGAAATTTCATGCTGCTACCTGACTAATCAGTTCCATGCTTAGCAAAACCAGCAGTAATAGCACAGCAGAGGTGTGGTTCTCTCTCCCTCCCACTTGTATTACTTCTTTTGGATAACTCCTTATTGATCAGCTGAATGACACAGCAGAAATTTCCATTTCAAATTAAAAAAAAAATTTATTTGCTGATTCAGTTTTAGAAAATGTTTGTAATAGGTTTCAATGTCAAAAAGGCACCATTTCATTGACCAGATCTGACTCAAGAATATGAAACTAATGCATACTGTTGTTATTCCTTCCAGTGGCAAATGAGTTTTACAATAATTAAGACTGGGAAAATAGATTATTGTCATAAATATCTGATAGCAGATATTCTGAACTCATCAATGTCTCTCTGATGTGAGATGGGGATTGACAACATAATCAGCTCTCTTGCCACTCTGCTTTTCTGCAGCAAAAAGTGTATTTGTGTGCACTACTGGTCGCCTCCTTCCCCTGCTCCTTCCCACTTTTGGAGCTGCTCAGGAGAGTTCATTGCTGCCTGTGGTGCATCAAAATGTGTTATCATTAGGCTCAACGTGTTACTGAGTTAATTAAATGTCACACTTTTGATAACATTAATTAGAAGCATTTCAGACTCATCTGAACGCACACCCTTCACAAAACCTGAGAAAGAAGTGCTGATGTTTTCATCTTGGTAGATTTTATTGATGAAAACCCTTCATCCACTCATTCATTACTAATATTCAATGCATTTTGTACACTGTAAGTTCTTCCTCTCTGTTTCATTCTGTGCCATACTGTAGGAGACACTTGGAACACTCAGCTGTGTCCCACATTTGGAAGCTCGGGTTCCCAGGACAAGGTTGGACCCATATTTATAGGACATGGCTTTTAGCAAGTTGCCTTCTGCAAGTCAATGATAACAACTTCAGGCTGTGGCTGTCCATGGCCTGAGAGCTTCACAAAGTCATCATGGAGGTTAATGTTGTCCAAGTTTGCACAGTTCAAGGATCTAGTCCTTTCCCTCCTTAGCAGGAATTCCCACACCTTGAATTGGAAATAAGGGAAAGTCCTAAACCAAGACAAAGCTCAGCTCAAAAAATCCACACATTATTAACTACAGACAAGACAATTTTCCAAGCCAGGTACTACACTGCCCCTAAATTCCCATACCACTGCAGACCTCTTCTCACACAAAATTGCATTTCCCTTTAGCCCATCAATCATCTCTTATTCCACCTCCCCCACTGCAGGTTAATGCTCACCAGCACAGCCACCATCTCTGTTTCAGAAGCAATCTCAAGTTCCTCCCGACGAACAGAAACCCAAAACTTCTTTGCCAGGTTTCACTCCAAGATGTCTCATGCTCCCTTGAAACCCTGACATTGCTGTTCTCCTATTACAGATTGGAACAATGTTTTGCACCTTTTCAGAACTCTAGCCATTTATTACTGTGTAAGGAACATGAAGTACCAGCTAAAAGACATCCTCCACAACACAGGTGGGCATTCTAAGTGTGAACTCTTGCTCATCTGTTTACTTGTAACTGCCGGGCTGCTTCTCTGTAAGGGTTTCCTTGCTTTTTGAAACCTGCCTGGGTGGAGAAGAGACACAAATCACAGCTGATGAAGTTCTTCACACTATGAAACTGAAATAAGGATAGTAAAATAAGACAGAAACAACCTTGATCTCATCTCCATTCCAGCTGGCTGGAGCCTGGACTGCAATGCACTCTGGCAGTGGATTTTTTTTCACAAGAGCCCATCATCTCTTGTTTCTTCATCACCATGACATTGTTGGTTTGTTGTAGACCCTTTGTACTCTGCTTTATTACTTTGTCTCAAAGCTCTGTCATAAGTCTGACACCTGAGGTGTCCCGCAGCATCTTTCACTAGGCTTGACCTTGGCCTTAAAAAGATGTGGGGGAAGTAGCTGTTCCTGAAAGCCCAGGCTGAAGAGAGGGGAAAAAGAGAAGAATAACACCCCAAAGGGATGCTTACGAGAATTTTATCAGGCAACAGTGTAAAACACTCCATTTGCTATTAAAATGATAAACTGGAATAGTTTCCAGAGATAAAGACTGTGACAAAATTCTGTTATTAAGTGCTCCAGCTTTGTTCTTGGCAGAGCACACACTAAAGGCAGTACAGCTGCGAAGGGGAGCATAAGTAAATTTTCACGGAGCTTGCTGCAAACAGGAACAAGAAAGCCATGCAGACAATAATATCCCAAGTTCAGCAGATTCTTACATTTATACGAGACCTTGGATCACGTGATGAAATTGTGATAAACAGTGGCAAAAAAGACGTTTCATTGTATGAATGTAAAAATCAGAACTTTTGCATTAAAATTTGACAATATTATGACTGCTGGGAGACCATCAGAAGGATTCATTCAGTCTGAAAATGCATCCAAACACTTGAGGATGAGGATTTCATTGTTCCTACTTGTCTTCAGAGCACCACTGGCTCTAGACAAAGATGGAAAGAAATTTTTTTAAATGAGAGAAAATTACTAGGGAAGAGAGAAACTATAAACTTATACTCTTATCATAGAAAGAGTGGCCATATGAGTCAAATCAAAACCAGCTTAGTCAAGTGTTTTGTGGCCAGAAGTTTTCATCAGGAAATACTGGGAAAGGGTACAACAGCCCTAGCTCTGTACATATGGGCTTATTTAAATTAAGAGAAGAAAGAATTTGTTAGAAAAAAATAGCTACAGCAAGTTCTTTTACCTAGAAAATACCAACTTTGTTCTAAAAACTTTTAATTAATACATTCTATATCTGTACTTATTTACATATTCAAAATTAAGGAAAAAATAATAATAAAAAGAGTCAAACAATAACTTGAAAGAGGGTCACTGCCCAAGGCTATAAATATATTCAAAGACAGAATAAAAAGGGAAAGTAGTACATAAAACAAATGCCAGATTTGCTTTTTACAAGAGCAATTACCCATTAAAATGTTTTGTCTACAGCTTTGTGGAGGCATCTTCCACTCAAAGTCTTTAGAGCAAGGTAGGATGATCACACAGAGGTTGTGGGTCTTGTGCAGATGTAACGGCATGCGAGTCTGCCCTCTGTAAGCTGACAAGATGAAAGAGTTGAGATGAAATGATTCATGATCACCTTCTAGCCTTAAAATATGTGATTCCCGGACTCTCCGCATTATAGGTTTTGCTGCCTTCCTGTTTTCTAGGTGGAGCAGAGTCATCTGAGCCACAAAACATCACCGAGAACACAGTGACATCTCAAAGTCACTGCAGCTTCCTCCTGGTTGTTGCCTTTTGCTTTGGTGTTCCTCTGCAGAGACCAGCTGCTGCTTTGCTACTTTTCTCCACAATGGAAGAAAAATAAGGAGGAATATTTGGTGACAAGCTTTCTCTTGTTTTCACTATAAGGTGTTTTCTTGTTGCTATTTGGCATAGAGAAATATCTCAGCGTGTCGGATGTTCTTCAGAAAAATGAAAAACTGAGAGCCAGGTCTAGCAAGTTAGAGGGACAACTTGGTGGCAGAGGTGTAAAAGGAGAGTCAGGAATGATGGGGACTTCTAGTGGAGGAGGGTGAGCAGTAAATCCACAAGTTATCAGGATTGGGGCCAGTTTTAGTCAACATCACCTTGTTCAATGCATTTGGCAATGAGTTTAGAAGCTCTTCCAGTTCTTCCTGCAGTTCCCACAAACAAATCACAGTATTGGGAGTGAGAATCTGAGCAGCGAGCTGTGTCCTTCTTCTGAAGGGTCTTCACACCTTTGCAATGAGCCACAACTCTGTGTTACCTGGGGAGGCACAGTTTCCTTTTCTGCTTGTCTCCAAGCACTCCATTCTCAAAATGCTGGCACCAGTGCCTAGAGAAAGAGCAACTCTTCAAACATCAAGGAGTAAATAATGTTGTCAACATCAGGATCATTTAGATGCTGGTAGAAGACAGATTTATAGAAGTAGCAAATACTGCTGGCATTAAGTAATGTGACTGCAGGCTGTTTTTGTTTGCATTGTTTGTGATCACAGAGCAGGCTCTTTCTCTGTGGGGCTTACACCAGCAGAGATGATCACAGTCCTCAAAAAAGTAATGGATTCTCACTTTAATAATATTCTGCATCAGGAGATGCAAATTCACAGGCCTCCACCAGCTTTGTACTGAACAAGATTTGCAATTAAGAGAATCTTTAGAGGGGACTGAAAAGACAGTAGTGGTGTATGTTTGGGTGTGTTTGCAGGGAGTGCTTTTGGATGAAAGCAGGTAAAGAAGGTATCAATTAAAATGCAATGGGGAGGTGTGGGGAGGACAGGGAAGGTGTTTCTCATAGTCTGGTCATGGTACCAGGCACCACTGGCTGACACTTCTTGACAGATCCCACCCCACTGCCTGTCTTGTCTTCCTCACAGCCGTTCCTACTGGAGCCAGGCAAAAATCCCTGTTCAAAAGAAGATCATGCCAAATCCGTGGATCCATTTTTTTCACCTCACTCCAGTCCCTTGCCAACCCTTCAGGGCCACAGCACCGGCAACTTTTGAAATCCCTGTGAAGATTGTAGGTGTTTATTTGGTTCGGAGCACACTGGGCAGGAAGGAGAGAGAGGCAGGAACTGTGGTGTGTGAAGCCAATGTTTTACCTGGCCAACACAGCCCAGATTTGTTCAAAACTAGGTTTCCTGGAAAGTTCACAAACCTTTCAACAAGCCTTGCACAAATAACCAGACAAGCCTGGCCTAAGGTCAGACTTCCACAGCAGAAACTGCCATGGCCCTCTCTGCTGTAGGTATTAAAGGATCAGCCAGCATTGGACTGGCAGTGCTTTACTTAAGGCAGTATTTAATTGGCAGTTAAACTATTTGACAAAAGAGGAGATAATTACAAGGATCAGGATAAAAAAAGGTTATCCCATGAGGTGGCACAGCTGGTCCCCTCAGCATCAGTCAGATGAAGATACTGGGACAAAACCCAACCTTGCTCAGCCTGGAAAGCCAGAGCTGTTCACAGTGCTGGGGGAAACTGGCAGCTTGGAAAGGTAAGGGATGTGTCTGAAATACGAGACTGATGTGCTTGAGAAGCCTCATTTTGACATTGTCCTCCCGTGTCTGTCCTGCTAAAGCCTTTTTTAATTATCATTATTACAGTTATTCACTGTCTCTCTCAAACAAATGGTAGGAATGACAAATGCCCAGACTGGTATCTGGAACCAGGGAAAAGATTCAGAATGGCAGTAATAGAAATGAAAGTTTTCACATCTTTCAGCAGAGATAACAAGGAAACCTAAGCAAGCTGCTCCCATTACTGTCACCCTGTCAAGGCCAGACTCCACTGGTCAAGCTGGAAACACATTATTTGCACTGACAAATAGTGAGCTTGTGCAATACATTTCTCTGAAATCACCAGCATGATTCACAACAACTTCACAATCTGGCCTCAGAAGATCAGTTGAAATGGCCTGTCCTATCCTTAATGTCTTCTGCAGCCTCTGTAAAAAAATAAGTACTGGGAAATGGCCGTTCAAGAACACTTCCCAGCTATACAAACACCTCCAGTCTCTCTGACCTTCACTGAAATCTTCCTCTCAGGGAAGGAAAATTATATCTTTTAATTTTTTCTAATGTTCTGGTTTATTGTTTGTGCTCCTTCTCATGCAATATAATTAAAATGATGTCCTCAGAGTTGGAGGATACTTACAATAAACAGCTTCTGTGGAAGCTGAACAACTCGGCTATGGTGCTTAATCAACTGGAGATGATGTTTATTGCTGCATATGCTCTGCTGCTGTGAAAACTAGCCCTTAAACACTCGGTTTCTAAACAAGAGAAAATAAAAATCCAATAAGAACAAGTTAAGGTCCTTGACACACTATAGGGAAGTGAAGGCAAGAAAGAAGGATTGTCTGTTGCACAATAGGAATAGACTTAGGTCAGTTAATGCATTGTAAAATGAATTACTAGTGATAGATGAACCACAGGACACATAAAATGCTGATTTTCTTCCAATAAGCGTCCATGTATAGAGATCCTTAAAGCTGCAAATTTTGCTCTCATTTAGCTGCTTCAGAGCTCAGACAAAACCTATGGGCTGCAACACAGCTCACATGCCTCCCTATTGGCAGTCCCAAGTGAGCTGTTCCAGGGGCTGAAAAACGCATTCTAAATAAACATCAAGGGCAGAAGAGCAGCTGTTAGCAGCAGTGATAAATAATTGGGAAATGTGCTGAGGGCCAAATGTGCAAGAGCCCTCAAGAACAAAATGAACCTGTCACTGTAATGAGCCTTACACGTCGCAAGGAGAAAAGAAGACATGGGAAGAGTTGATGCCCAGTTTTGCCTCAAGTATAAGGAATCATTTGATTCTAACCCTTCTGAGGTCCTTCCTATTGTGTGCAAATAATCCAGTGTGATTTCCCGAGCTTCTTGGATTAGTCAGGATTATACAAACTCATCAGTGCTTCTGTGACGTTCAACCCGCTGATCACGCCCCGCTTCATCCACTGGGATAGAACTGGGCAAAATCACGCGGCTGCAGGAAAGGTGGCAACAGAGGGTGCCCGGCGCAGAGAACTGGAGAGCTGTCACCCACCAGCATGTGCTGTGCCCCTCTCACAGGGGACCCTCTGCGCCTTTTGGTTAAAGTGTCTCTGAATCAGTAGCTCAGCTCGGAGCACACCAAGACTGCCTGGAAAAATCCTGCAAGGCTCACCTGATACACCAGTTCAGCAAGGCTCCTATGTAATCAGCCAATTTTTGCTGTTTGTATCTTGCCAGGAAACAGTTTTTAGTTCTTCCCTCTTACATATTTCTGTTGGAGCCCTTTAGTTGAATAAATTACATTATTAACTGCACTAATAGCAACAAAGTGAGTGATTGGTAGGAATTTTATTTGGCGTGCTAGAAATTACAGTTAGAGATGTGTTTTAAATGTTGATAAATACAAGCAGAAGACTTCTGCTTCACTGGAGAAATAGATTTTTTCTTTTCCTCCTCCTGCGACTCAGTCTTAAATATTGCAAAATTATTTCTCTCTGCAATTTTCAGCCCTATCCATGCACCTTGTCTCTTCCTTCAGCCTTGAAATACAAGCATAAAGCTTTAGTACTTTGACTTATCTCGCCTCTACCAAGCTACTGCACACCTAGGTATAGTGACCCATTGCAAATTCTCTGGAGTAAATTGTTCTGCATTATAGAAATATAATACAAAGAAAAGAAGAGCATTTGATTTGTTTGGATACTAGGGAGGAATTAAATCATATATGTAACACAAAATAAGCACCTGGTTAAAGACTGCCTGTCGTAAGGCAGCAATATAAACCTGCCAGAAGAATCAAAGCAGTAATCATCAGATTTGATTTTTCCTAGCTGTGTGAAGGAACAAGAGCATTCTTTCAAAAATCGCACAAAAAAATAATGGAACTTTCCTAAGGTCTCAAACGTTAAGGACAAGTAATAGGTCTGTATTAGGAACACACACAGAGACACTCCATATCTTCTTTTGTTTTCTTTCTTCCTTTTTTCCTTCTGTTTTTTCAAGATGAGTTAAGACTGCTGAAAAAACATCTTGGAGACAAAAACCGAGCACTCACATAGGTGAAAAGTATCTTTATAACATGAAGAGAAAGAGCAGCATCAACCTGTCTGTAGCTTCTTTACTAAAGCACCTAAAACATGGCAGAAAATTCTTTTTCTTTGTTTTCTCTCTCGTTTTTTATGGATTCATTAAAATCCTCTTTGTGTCCTGTCATATTTAAGGGTACTCAAAGTCAAGAAATGTATAGGCAGGCGTGCTTTTGGGACAGATACCTTTCAGACAGGGAGAAAAGCAAGCTCCCAGACAGCGCTTTCTGAACTTGTCAGCAGAAACATTTGCAGCGGAAATGTTGTTTCAGGAGCTGCCTGCATTCGATTAGAGAAGAGAGCAGAGCTGTGCGAGCCGAGCAGCCAGGAGCACAGCCCAACGTTCGGTGCTGAGTACACAGAGAGGCAGACTCTAGCACCAAAACAGGAAACAGTTTGTGAGCCACATCAAGCACAAATAATCACAAGGGCAACGTGGCTGTTTGTGGATAAATCATGACTGAAAGCTCGCACCAACAGGAAGACAGAGATCTTTGCTCCTGCAACATGATAGCTAGAAAGTCTCATTGAAGCCACAGAAACAATTTCTCTCCCAAGCATCCTTGTCCTGCCAACCAAAACATGTTCCCTGCTGCATATTATTTAAACTGGGAGTGCCAAAGGCTGTAAGGAACAGAGTTCTCTGACTGCCATCCATCAGATCATGTAAGCACCTGCTTACATTTAAGCAATTTGAGTGATCACAGGGGACTAGTCCATCTGCCACGATCAGCCCCTTGCAGACCCTGAAGACTGAGCCTCCTCTGAGTTTTCATTTTGACTCACATTCTGGTCCTGGTAGATGGAGCTGGAAATACCCCAGCAGCTCTGATACTGGCTTTTAATTCGCTTGTTCAGACATCAAAACTTCCTGACAAATCTGAAGTGCTGCCCTCTCAAACAAAATCATGACCACCACATTATTGTACTGTAATCCCCTGGGATGCCCACCACAAGTAGAAATCCATTTCCAGGATTTTCACTGGGACATGAAAGGGCTTCCTCAAACTCACCCCATGTTCCATCACCTCCAGGCAGGCACTGAAGAACTCTGAACAGGATTTTGCATGGAATGAAAGGAGAAAAAGATGTAAAGGTCTGATGGTTCTCTCTAATGAAGGGTCACAGAGGGAAACGAAGGACATAAAATAGTAGAGAAGAGAGGGAAATTATAAGAGAAAAAGACTTTATGATCCTAATAACAAAAATTCATAATCCACCAGTCTTTTGTTCTGGCTCAGAAGGACATTTCCCCTGAGGGACATCCATCAGGAAAAAAAAAGAGATGCAGAAACAGAAAGTGAGGGGGAAAATTACTGAAGAATGAGGAAAGCAAAACTTCCTCTTGTTATGCAGTTTTCAGCAGAATATGCTGCACAAACTCGTTACTAATTCTCATAGTATCAGGAAGCATTTTGGAAACATTTTTCACTGAACTGCAGACTCTCTTCTAAAAATCTTCTGCAAATCCCATGGGTTCTGCAGGACTCCCAAGGCCACTGAGCTACTGTAAACCTTGTCATTCATCACTGAGCCTCCATGGGGTACTCAGTATCCCCTTGCATCTCTCTAGCAAACTACTGGCAAAGTTTTCTAGCAAGGATGTGGGCAAACCTACTCAACTTTGATGATGTATTTGCTTTAGGCAAGTGGATGGCAGTTCTGTATCTGCTGGAGTCCTTGGCCCAAAGCTTGGAAAATTATGACTGTGGTAACCAACAAAAGGTCCTGCATGTCTGGAAGGTTTGTAAGTCATTCATAGGCGATGTGCACAACTGCTCTACTCAACCTTTCCTCCTCCTGCTGTCTCCTTCAAACTGCTTTACCTCTATTCCTCAAAGCTGCACTAAACGGGTGCCTCCCTGAGGCTTTTTGTATAAGAGCTGATTTCCCTAAAGATTGCTCCATCTGAAATCCTGTCCCTCCAGTCTGAGCATCCTGCCCAGTTCGATGGACAGTGAAGAGCGCCCACCTCGCACACCCTGCTGCTGGCAGGAGCACTGTGAGTCACAGTGTGTCGTTCACATGGACTTGAAAGTGCTGCTGGAAAAGCCAACCCTTGGCCAGTAGCCACAATCAGCTGAAGCACACTGATGTTGCCTCTATCGATGAGCGAACCTCTGTTTATCCTCAGGGCCATGGGAAGATGAAGAGGCCAAGAAGTGAAATGACCTAAGGCAGACCTGCTTAGATCTTTTTGTCAATATTGGCTTTTCCAAACTGGCTTATTTTCAGGTGCAGTGGATGGAAAGGTTTGGAGAGAGACACACAAAATGAGATGAATTTTCTCAATGAAAGCCTGGCTCTGTTGAAGTTGCTGGGAATTTTGAAATTAATTAATTGGGACCAGGATTTTACTTTTCAGTTTCAAACATTAGCCAGGTATGTCAGCATGTCTTCTGTCTTCAGTATATCTAAACATGGACAAGTGAAAGGTTTAATGCTTGGTTCAAACAGACAGACACACATCAGAGTGCTCCTGCAATCCCCCCAACACTCCTGGGCCCAAGCTGGCTGACACAAATGTGCAGAATTTGACTCAAAACTGTATAAGCTTAATGGAAATTGCATTAAAAACAGAAAGTTCTGTAAAAAAGATATTAATTTGTTGTTAAAAAGTGCCAGTGCAAAGCTGTGCACAAGTTCTGATTGCTTATTAAATTTTAATTAAATTATGCTACTTAAAAGGCTGCCTCAAGGGCAGTGATGGGGCTGCAGACCCTCTGAAAGGGCTCCTACCAACTTCCCTGCCCAGGGCAGACTCCTCATGGAATGTGGCCATTAACCAGCAGTGGGAAATTCCTGCCTTCAGCCACTGCCTGCTCTGATCAGTGAGTGTCTGACCAGAAATCAGCCCTGATGCAATTCTAGCAAAGAATGCTGCAATACTGTGAAGATGAGGACATTCTAGATTTGTGATTGCAGCTAAAATGAGAGTATTATGGGTTGTTATGCCTTGTTAATTTTCTCAGGATGCTGTAGAAAGGACAGAAGTAAGGTCAGATTTCTCAAACGACTCCATCTCCCAGGAAATGAGAGCACAGCATTTCTCTGTGGTCCCTGCAAGTGCAGTGTGCAACCCAAGACTACATTCCTGGACCAGGAGCTCTGTTAGTCCAGCTCCCTCGAATGGCACCCACTGATGTCTTCTCCCACTGATGAGACACTTCAGTACTTTACTTCAATATTCACTGTGTGAATTCATGTAATGATGATGGCCAGAATCATCTGGGACTTATGCTGAGCTCTAAAAGACGTGATCATCTCACTTAATATAATCATCCAATTTCAGCTCAAACCTTTCTTCTCAATCTGCCAGTCAGAAAGAGCCCCTGTATCTCCATCCAGAAGGATCACATCCAGAAGAACCATGTTGGAGTGGGAACATGCCCATGGCATTGATTTTCTCCCTCCCACAATGCACTTGCTCAGATCCTCTGATCCAACTAAATTTAACAAATGCTTCAGGGCAAAACTGGTGCCAGCAAAAGGGGCCCATCAGCTATAAATGTTCTTGGGAATTCACACTCCTGCTTATTCACTAATTGCACAGCTGGATCCAACCCAGAGATGTTTCCACCACGACTCAGAGAGCCAGTAAAGCACATGCCTGATGCTTTTCCAACTAGATGTTGATGCATGGTCTGTAGCTTCCAAAGACACAGTGGTGAGAGAAAAGTCCGCCTGGTTTTGGTACCAGCACTCCCTGGTTGCATGAGGGAATGAACACGATGAAGAACAGGGAGAGGGAGAGATGGACTGGCTGGTTGGAACCAGGCTCAGGAGCACCCGCAGCTGCTCCTCTCCCAGCTTCATTCTCCAACACCAGCACAATCCACCTTGTGCCTTTGACACGACTCATTTCCACCTGAGTCTCCTTTGTGTGGATCCATCTTGAGCCCTCAGTTTCCTGGTCCCTTGCCTGTGTCCACAGGCACTTATACCCCCAGAGACTGGGTAAGTTCCCTGCTCCTAGGACTGCCAGTGCGAGTTTCAGGTCAATCAGTACACCGGCCCTACATGAGCCAGTGATGCTAATCAAACATATACTGAGGTCTTACAATGGCAACGTCATGGGGAGGATTCCAGTATGTGACCTGAACTATTTTCTCATGGCAAAATCTCTTAAAACTGAGGAATCCTTTTTTTCCACAGAATGAGAATGTCAGTAATGTTAGAAAAAGAAAAATCTAAGAAGCCATTGAATGGACTGTAATGAAGAGGAGCCAAGTGCAATCACTGTGATTGCACAAACTCCATCTTTGCCTCCTCAGAAAGAACATTTACAAATGAAAATATACATGAGGACACATTTTTATATATGGATCAAAACACAGTTCTACATAGAGAAACACATAAAACAAACAGACCATGGAATCCCTATCTGGGAATGTGACACCATCACCCAACTGCAAGCCCATGAGCCATCTTTTGCTGCTAAGATAGTTTTACATGTTTTGTTGTCTTTGCAGAGGAGGAAGGAGGAAATGTTGTTGCTAGAGCAGCACAGACTGCTGCTTTGGGGAGCTCTGTTCTCCTGGAGAATCCAGGAAGCAGCAAATGGAGAGCAGGAATGAGCAGAAAACCCATAAAACATTGTGCTCCAGGGGTCTTAGGCTTCCCCCAAAAGCGTAAAAGCTGGGCCAAGCAGAGCCTGCAATGTGTGCACTGCGTGAGGGTGGGCTGCTCACAGCAGTCACCTTCCATCAGCTGTCCTTCAGCGAAGGGACACAAACTAGTGCTGAAAGATATTTTTTAAAACCAGAAAGATCATAAAAAGTGCGTCAGGGAAAGGCTGCAAGAGATGTACAAGAAAAGGAATTTGTACAGGCTCAGGGTAACATTTTGTCTGCTTCAGACCTTTCCAAAAAGGAGAACAAGACATTAATCTAATTTACTCAGCCAGTTATATGAGGTTTATGCCTTCTTCATATCACCAGTCTGGCATAAAGCAACTAGAAGTGCACAGGTAAATCAATCCCATAATTTCCATTTTAGCTTTAACAAGTGATTTTACTGTTTCTAGGTGCTAAACATGTGTATCTGATGACTGCAATACACATTATGCAGCGATGCATCCTGAATAGATACATGAATATTAAAGGTTGCTCTGTTCTGACAGCTTACTCTGGAGTTTGCCTTATGCTGGCTGAGATTTTCAGTTCTTCTTAAATGTAACTTGCATGTCACTGTAAACTCTCTCCCTCCTTTTGACAGGGTGCCCTTGCAGATGGTAATTTCCTGAGTAGGGAAGAGGAGACTCACAATTCAACTTGGATTGGGTATCCTATGGCAAGACATTTTTGCAGAACATAAATATGTATCGCTAGATCTAAAGCTGAGGCCCCATTCCTATAGTATATTGTGAAAAATATGGACGAATATTACTGATGTCATCATGGCCACAGTAATGTGAAACTGGTACAAAAGAAGATAAAATCATGAGTATTCAGGAGTCCAGTCCAAAGAGATGCCATTGGCAGAGCAAATATAAGACAGTGATAGAATAGAATCTGTCGAGATATTTTCTAAGCAATACCATAATACTCAGAGTGGGTGGAATAGCCAAACAAGTAACTTAACAAAATGAACTTTAAAATAGCATTAACTTTATCTGCACACAGTTGCATCAGCACTCCTCAAACAGTGGACTCTTGTCTGACTTTGGACTGCAAGAAAATTCCACTTGGAGCTCATGTCTGGCATTTGCTGTCTTTCAAATTCCTTCAGAGAGCATCGAGTTCTTATTATTCTGCCGTTCTGGGGAATCATCACATGCCCCAGTCCACCACAGTGCTTAAAGGACAGCAGATCCTGCAAATCACAGCTGTCTTCTCCCCACAGACCTCCAAACAACACATTGCCCTTTGATTCAAGTTTAAAATGCTCCCAGTTTACCTCACAGTAGGATGTATAGAGGGGAATAAAGTCGAGTCAACATCACACAGGGCATGGCTGCACACGGTGAGACAGAGCTCTGCTCTTATTCTACCACCTAGTCTGAGCATGGATGGTTGTATTTAGGAAATGAATGAACTGGAAGAGAGAAGGGACAAAGGAGAGCTCAACCTCTGCCAACGCATTTCTCCTCCTTCACCGCACGCCATGGCTTTCCCAGACAAACTGTCCTGAGTGGAGCAGATCCCAGCCAGAGCCACCCTCTCCAGTGATTCCTCCAGCCATCTTGGCAGCAAATCTGCTCTCCAAACAACAATTAAATCCTGTATCATTTTGAGGAGATGAAAAGAGAGAAGTGGAAACAGATAGAGATGGACGGGGGCTGCTGCTTGCCCTGTGATGGAGCTACAGAGCTCTGCATTGTAACGGGATGGGAAAAGACTTGTGACAAAGTAACCCTGACACGCCATTACGGCAATATCCAGGCTCCTTGTTTTTGCTGGAAGCAGCTTACTCCCTGCTCAGGCACTACTGTATTCCCTGGGTCACCGACTGAAGCATTCCTGCCTGGGATTTTAAAACTCTTTTCCACAGGTGATAGAGAGAACTGGGTGGGAAAATCCTCTGTTGAACCCACGAGATGCAGGTGTCTCATGGCTAGAGGTGCTTTTGAAAATGCTGGTTTACATCCAAAGAGATGTTCTTAATGGTTTTCATTTCTTTCCCTTTTGTTTTTGAGAAAAACAGGCATGGAAGGAAAGAAGAAAAGGAAACAGAAGTTGCAAGGCCTCCAAGTGGGAGGCTTTTGTGGGTGTGTGACAAGACACAAAAGGAAATCCCTGAAAGAGGCAGAAGTAGAGACCTGGAGAGAGGGGCAGGGAACCTGATGGAGCAAGGGAGGCTGTAAAAAGAGCAGAAGGCTGGAGAGCAGCTGAGAGACCAGAGATCTGCATTTATTACATTCTTCACAGCCTGGTTTAAACTGAGCGTCTTGAGTCACCTGCATGGCACAAACTGAGTGCAAGACAGCACCAGACAGGTTGAAGAGCAGAAAAGCATAGTTTGGGCTAAAGGCAGAGCAGTTCAATCCTGGTTTTAAGTGTTGTGGAAAATCAGGTGAGCTGGGGCAGGAGATTAAGCTACAACCCCTGGAGAACACAGATGCCACAGCAGAATACTCCCAGTGGACGAGGCTTCTTGCAGACTGAGAGAAGGATCGCTACACAAGATCAATTTGGGGAAAAGTAGGTTAATAAGGGAAACAATCTGTTCTTTGCCTGACTTTAAAATACTTCAGGACCTGACCGCACTGCTGCCTGGGGAAGATGCAGCTTATTTTTCCCCAAACAGCTGATGCTTTGCTCAGGGGAGGACAAGGGCGCCTGCACTGAGTT
Source organism: Atrichornis clamosus (assembly GCA_013400975.1). Taxonomy (NCBI): domain Eukaryota; kingdom Metazoa; phylum Chordata; class Aves; order Passeriformes; family Menuridae; genus Atrichornis; species Atrichornis clamosus. The sequence continues at coordinate 57,892 of WBMZ01006804.1, read as the reverse complement.
GCGGGACAGGACGGCAGTGGCACGGCTGGCACAGGACACAGTGGCACCGCAGACGCTTGGTGCGCGTCCCACAGCTCCCTACAGAGCGCTGCGGCCGATGCCCCCGGCTCCCCCGGCACGTTCCCTCGCTGCCACGGCCCCTCGCTGCACTGTGACAGGACACCGAGCGCCGTGCAGCTGCTCGGCCCCGCTCCCGCAGCACGGCCGCTCTCCTGCGGCACATCCCATCCCTCAGGCGCCTTCCGGAGCGCCGGCACCACCTGCAGCACCCGCTCAGTGCCACTCCACATCAGCCCCGAGGCAGCTGCTGCCGCGGAGAACTCGGCAAGCCCTGCTTGTAAGGGCGCTACGAGGGTTTTTTCCCAGTCCTATGGCTTTCTAGTCGTCTAGGATCTACATCACTTAGAGCACGATTTCCAATTATTTCCTAGGCTGAAAAAAGATCACAAAGCATCGTCTGACTTTCCAACTCAGTCACACGGGAGCAGCAGTTTCATGATTTCTATTAAAACCCTAAATCCAGCCTCAGATCTTGTCCTGGAACCATTCTCTGAACCCAGCCTGTGTCCAGAACAGCCACCTCCACACACATGCAAGAATTACAGGGCTCTACTGAGAATGCTGATCTGGTCCTTGACTTGGGAATGGGAGGCCAAATTTCATCCCTCCTCAGGAGGAGCTGCATCAGCCTTTCATCGCTTCTCCTAATTTGACACAAGGTCAAGCAAAGGGCCATGAACTACTGCATTTTGCTCCACAGCACACAACAGAAAATGCAAGATCCAAGCTTTTACCAACCTCCTAATGAGGAGGAATATTAATACAAAGCATTAAGCTCCAAGCAACAAAGTACAGGCATTCTTATAGATTCCCATAGCGTCCAGCGAGCCATGATACAAATGATATGAAATAGTAAAAGATTTTGAAAAAAGTAATGAAACCCTTCCACCTCATCCCTCACCCACAGATGTTGTCTATTTAGGGTATTATCAATGGCTGAGTGAGAAACCACCAGTCTCGAGACCTTGTGGTTAATCTACTCAACAACTGGAAAAGGGAAAACTACCAGGTTATAGATTCAGTTTCTCAGAAGAGTTTGCTGTCAATGAGGCTGAAAGCAATGTAAAACAAAGACTTCCCCCTTAAAAGTGGTAGAAACATCTGTCTTTCCTCATTATATGAGGCAAATGAATCTGCCTCTTCCCTTTGGACCTGTGTCTGTGTGGCACTTGGTAACACAGCCTGAGCAAAGCAGATGATCAGTAAAATTTTGCTGTCTGAAGCTCTCTTCACATTTTATTGAGAGAAGGAGCAATTTTCACTGAGGGGGTGAAGACACAAAGGGAGATTAAACGACGACCAGAGGCATTGCAGGAAGCCTGTGGTGCAGCAGGGAACTCCAGTGTCTCAGCGCCGCAGTGCAAGGACCAGGAGAGATCCCTCTGCCTCCTCACTGGAGAGGGCCTGGCCACCTTTCCCCATGGCAAAGCTGCAAGCAACCACTGCTCTGCAAGCAAAGAGGGTGGGAAAAGATGCCAAGATGCTCCTTCAGGTGAGAAGGGTCTTTTTTCAGGAAGGCTAATCAACCACACGGTGCTTTCCCTGCTGGAGGCTGTGGTAGGCTGAAGGGAGCAAATTACTTCTCCATCCTGAGTGTTGGATTTGTCCCTAAGGCAGCATGGTGGTGGCCTGTGATCCCTGCCACTCTGCCACCACACCAAGCACCCTCCCTGCTGCTTAATCCAGGGAGATAGGAAGTTCCCAGGCAATTCTAAGAGGTTTCTGCTTGTGGTAGTACCAGGGACTCACTTCATTACCCTGGGGAAATTTTCAGTCTTTTCAGGCAAAGCCACCAGTACAAAATTCCCAAGACGAGCTCCACGCTGTGCTTGAGCTTTTGGTTCTCAGTAATACATAAGAAACGCAGCCTATCTTCCCTGAGCTCATGGCACTGGCTCTCTAGAGATGAGCATGAATTTCCTGAGATACTGTGAGTAAATCCATTAATTGTTTCTGAAGCTGAAATTAATTAAAATGCAGCCCTTTAAAGAAACCTGGCATCTGCATGTCTTCTCTTTGTTCTGGATGATCTTAAGAGTGAAATAACAGACTCTACAGATTTTCTATGTAATGAACCTTAATTGGAATCTTTTAAATTAGAAGAAAACCTGTAATTAAGGCAGGTTATTAATGATTATATACCTAGTTATAATAACTAGATAAGCTCTCATTAGACTAAAGCTAACTTTTCTGGGAGAGTCTGAGATATGAAAGGACTGATCACAGCATCCCTGTGAGCTCTGCAATCACAGCAACCCTGCAGAGGAGAGCAGGCTGCAGTGATCACTCCTGGGTGATCTGGACCACAGCTGTGGCTGTGGAGATCACCTTGCAGCGCTGCTTCTCACCGTGGGTACCTCTGGGTTCCCTCTTCCCTCTTTTCCCCAGAGACGTGGTGCTCCCCCTCATGATTTTGATAGCTGCAGTTCAAACCCTCCCCACCTCCCCTCAGGAGAGTATTATAGGCTGGTATTGAAACCCCAGTAATTCCCATGGCCCATGGTGTGCCACTGGGTGTTTTCCACTTCATCTGTTCCTGTGGAGTCACCTCGTTTGACAAAGTTTTGTGATCTCTTTGTTAAGGTTGGAATCCCACATTTGTGCACTGCAGGGAGGAGAGGTCAGGACGGGTGACAGGGTTCCTCCCTGGAGAAAGCCACAGGAGGCACAAAGGTGGGAGTGAATTTGTGAAAACTTCTCTGGAAACAGATCCAGATTCCATGATGAGGCAGCTCTGCAGCAGCACTTGACGGGGACAGTGAAGCCAGTGCTTTGTGATGGCCCAGGGAAACAGAAAATCTGCGTATGGCTTCACTGCAACTAAAGCAAACAACCAAACCCTGAACTTAAAATTCAAAGCACGTAAATTCTTCAGTAGTGGTAGAATTGAAAAGTCTTATTCCCTTCAGGGGACTTTTCTCATTTTAAACACAGGCAAACAAATTTAGCAAAATCTTTTCAATTAAATCTTTGGACAGATCCCCAAACCTCAGAGCACCTTTCTGATTTTCCCTTTAACACTGAGAGTGAACAAAGCACCCACAAGAAGAATGGCACATAGCAGATAAAAGGACACGTTTTTGAGTAGGTGTCCTGGGCCATGGCAGAGATGCAGAAGAGATGCTGCAGCTGCATCCTGATCCAAGAGTCCACAGTGTACTGGAACCTCATATCACTCCAGGGTGAATTATGGCTAAGTATAGGCAACTGTTAATCTCTTTGGATTTGGTTAGTACTTCATAAAACGGTTAGCCAACTTATTTAAGCTGATCTTTGAAGAAATGTGCATCCCTAACTCAGCTTACAGAGTCCCTGTATGGTGCAGTTCAGTCCCACTGTGTTGCATTTACAACCAACCAGCTGGAGAGAGCCTTGATTCACTGGGATGGAGCTTTGTCCTTTTCCCAGATGGACATTGCTCCCCCTGCCTCACACACCACTCCCTGAAGCAGAGCACCAGGAGGGGATGATCCAGAGAGTCCCTTCAAAACAGGCCCCTAAAACTTTAATGAAAGCACACCCTGAAAGGCCTTTTGCAAGGTAAATTTGCCTCAGGTCTCTTGGTCTCCTATACTGAAGAGCTGGTGAAATCTAAAGCAAAATCATTTTTCCCTCAGGAAAAACGGGGTAATTTATGCAGGTTTCTCTGTGTTGAAACAGCACTACTGTGGGCTTAAACAAACATCCAGTTAGCAGCAGCAGCAGCACACACCCAGCAGTATATTACCATGCCTCTCTGGATCTTGTAAATCTGCCATACATTTCCAACAGGCCTCAGCAAACACCTTTGTTAAATGGATGGGAAAAGTCACACATCGCTCGATGTGCTTTGGCCCTGGCTCGCAGGACCCCTTTTCTGCCAAAACAGAGCAACATTTTCTCCAGCAGCTCTAGTGCACAAGACAGCCTGCAGGTTTCTATGACAGCTGCAGACACGGTTACAGGCTCAGCCATAAAGCACACAGCCCTAGGCTGTGTAGTCGGGGTTAGCCAGGGTACAAAAATGCTTCTTTCCTTGCCAGCAAACAGCAGAAAAGCTCTCGCTGTAGCAGCCTGCCTGCCTGGCCAGGTGTGGCCACAGGGTGAGCCCCAGCATCCAACGCAGGTGAAGTCAGCAGCTACATTCACAGCCAGATTACACACAGGGGGATTCCATCAAAGTCCAAGTCTATGCCTGCCCAGCGCAGGACATTCAGTCTGCTTTTCTCACCCTTCTTGGCCTCATTAGCTCACCTGAGCTCGTGCAGCGGCTTTGGGGTGGAGAGGGCAACAGCATGTGCCAAGCACACAAGCTGCCCCTCCAGACACCTGCGTTCAGATCCCAATCAGCACCTGGATGAAATAAAGTTTTAAGCACTTCACTGGCTTCACTTGACCTCAGCCCACAACGGGTGAGGATCTGCCTTCAGGATTTGCTAAGGGGAGGGTTTCAGCAAGAGCCTCGCGGTGAGTGATGCTCACTGTGTTTGTCCATCTGTACCCAGCTTCCCTTACATCCCATTTTCATAGGCGCATTTCTTATGCATAAATACCACCCATAAACCAGCCTCAGAGATAAAGCTTTCCTCCGCAGGTGCTTTCATCATTCCCAATCCCTTTAGAAAAAGGCATGAAGGATTCATTTTACCCATCAATTTGGATTATATTCTTCTTTTATCAGCACCATTTCCTTAACGACTTTGGCCGTTCACTTTGCAGGTCTGCTCAGACACTGAGCTTTCCTCACTGAAAACTTCAAAACATTGTTGAGAGGAAGGAAAAATCACCAGTCATGTGTGCTGGACTACTGCAAGGGAGTCATCAATTATGCAGGTTTTGGAATATGTTACACTACCCACAGCTGTTTGATAGCTGGGCGATATGATTTATGAGAACAGCCAAGATTCAATTACTGATTTCCCATAAATTATCTATACAGTGCTTTCATCCTATGCCAGGTTATGAGGGGCTCTGAAGAACAGAGGGGACCAGAGGTGGGGTTCTCTGACCATGAAATGAACTGGGATTTTCAAAGGGGAATCAAAAGGAAAGAAACAACAAGCGATGTAGTGCCAGCGGGAGGTGTCAGGCTTTGGATTCATGAAATTGGACTGTCATTTCCAGTCAGGCACAGGAACACTTAGTACAGATGCACTGATCAAGCCAGTCTTCAGACTATCTGTCTATTTGTCCTTGACTTCTTATCATGTGCTGTGGGAGAGGCAGATAGGGCTGGAAGGAAATGGTACTTTTTGCTGCATCTTCTAAATCTGTAAATATTATTGACAGGAATCATTTAGTAAGTGCCTGGGAAATTTTAGGTACGAGCACTGGCTTTAGCAAGGATTTTTTTCAGAATAGAAAAAGCACCACTGGCCCTTAGGAATAACAACACCAATTTAATAGAGGCGAGCATTGCAGAGGAGTTGAAATGACTGTCAATCTTGCATGAGGCAATAATGACCATAAAATGCCAGAATGTCTTGGGTTTAGGAAGTATTTGGGAATCTCACTTGGAAATTGTGAATGAAATGTGAGCAACGTTGGAAGAAACTGCAGTAGCAAACCTTCTTCTGGTCACCCCACTGAGCCAGTGGTTCTGGCCAAGGCTCTTTCCTGCACATGGCTGGGCAAGGACACCAAAATGTTGCTGTTTACATTTATTTTCTCTTTGACTTTTCCAGTCAACCTGAAAGACAACGAGCCAAATCTCTGACACGGCTCCACCTCCCTTATCACCACTCTCATTTCAAATCTGAGATTTTTCATCTGGTCTGTGGCAGCTGAAAGGAGAAAACTATCCAGTTAGAGGTAAAACACACCATGCAGAGGAGAATAAAACATTCCTTTGACCACACTTTTAAGGATTGAAAGGAAAAAAGAGGCAGACAAAAGAAAAGTGAAACAGGAAGCTCTAGTAGGACTTCTCTGTGCACTTGGGTGTTACAAACAATAATCTTTGCCTCCCTCTATAGCTACTGGAGAAAGACACATCTCTCAAGATCTCACATGAAGCCTGGGCTCCTGGTTGGGGCACATTGTTTCATTTGCTAAAGTTAGATACTTGAATTCTCCCTGCTCCCAACCATTGACTTTTCTCCCACCAAAGAAAAGTCACATTTATCCTCATCAGGAGTACACTGTACCTAACAAGCTATGGGCAGGGAAAGAAGCAGAGCATTGAAAAATAACTTCCATAGGAATTTCAAGTTTTCTAGCTCTCTTTTGTATTTCCTCTGGATTTGTCTTTTTTCCCCAATTTTTTAAAATTTTGTACCCCTCTCATGCTCACAAGTGAGTGGGAGGAGAAGGCTGAAGCAACCAGTTGTTTGTCTGCTTGTTTTAAAATAACAGAGTGAAAATTATTGTGGTTCCTCCTGTGTGAAGCAAAAGCTCAGTCTGGGGCACTGCTGTAATGGAGCAGCTGAGGGAAATGGATTTTATTAGCCTGGTTACAATCCCTTTACTTAGGGCTGGTTATTACATATCCGTGCCCTTAATTGTGCAACCCGCTGTACAGACAAATAACAGGTGAGGCCGTAATGATGGGTTGTTACAGCCCAGCGCGCTCGACTGGCAGAGTGATCCTCACAGAAAATTGTCTCTGCTCACCTGAGCAAACCCCTCCGAGGCGCCCAGGGAGCCAGGCTGGTGCTCCGTGCCTGGGATGCAGCAGCCACTCCAGGGACTGCAAAAGGAGCAGCCCAGACATCACCACCAGCACCAGTGAGGGACAAACCTGTCCCCGCAGAGGCTTTGATCACTGGGAAAGGGGAGCAGAGGGGCACATGGCCAACCCCAGGTCACAGTATCAGGTGTAGGCTTTGGCAAACTCTCATCTGTGCTCCAGCAGCTTCACCACCACATGGCCCAGGAGAAACAGGCTCAAGAGAGATTTTTGAGCAGTTGTTGGAGTCACGGCTCTGGGATATAGCAAAGGACAGTGGCTGGTCCCTCAACCCACGTATTTTTTGATGCACCTTCTCCTCAGGTATTGTCCTGTGGAGTATTTTACTGACTGAGGAGACTTCGGCCAGCACCCCACAATGACTAAGAAAGGTCCATGCCTTGCTGATCCAGCACTAGTTCCCCAGGTCTCTCAGGGGAATGGCACATAGCAGCAAAGCCCATCCTTGGGGTGAGCAGTCAATGGACTGCTTGAATCTCTCTTATTCGCCAGCTCCTTGTTTTCTTCCTGTAAATGTCTGAAATAATTAATTTAAGATTTAAAGACCAAAGTTACTGTAGTGTGCCCAAAATAATAAATGTCTCAGATTTTCAATTACCCTAAATGTAGAAGTGCTGGATCCCGTTTCTGTACCTAATGCGTCACACAGAACCATTACCCCAGAATCCATTAATTATCACAAGGTCAGCACATTCTCTGGTGTCTCTTCATGACTGCACAACGAACAGGCCCTGCCTCTGCTGTGGGCAGAGCCCAGCTGTGCATACACAGCCAGACCCTGGCTACCCAAAATGATCAGGAAAGCCGTGCTGGGCTTTGGGGTAAACATATCTGGGTAGAACAGGAGAAGAGGACAAGGGAGACTAAGCTGCCTGAGTATCTTTGAGCCTAAACAAGAAACAGAAAACACACTGCTCTAGGGAGATGTGCAAAAGAGCCTTAACTACGCCAGAGAATAGCTCTGTAAACAGAAAATGAAAGATCACTTTCATCCACAAAAGATTTCAAGAAATAGGAGGAAGGGGAAAGTAGGAAATGAAATAGCAGGGAAAAATGAAAAAGACAGTTCAGGCTGGGTCTAGTTCATACCTCCCACCATCACAGCCCAAATCTGCTGCCAGCTATACCACAGTGGGCTCTTGAGCATGAAAAAGACACCAGCTCCCTCCTCAAACTCACCCCAACCCCTCCCACAAGGAAGAATTTAGTGGACAAAGGTGGGAAGGAGGTTGAAGAAGAGGTCCAGCCTCACCCTGAGCACCAGACATTCCTCCAGACTGTTCCCAGATTTGGGGTGCATTAATCCAGTGAACCAATCCCTGCCATCCTCTCCATTTTTGACTATGTCTGCTTCTGTCTCACCCCATTTCTGCAAAGAAAAGGTCTTCACTCAAGACTTTTATGTGATCCCCAGGCTTCAGCTGCAATATGGCCTTGCTGGCACCTCAAACGTGTAAAGTGCCCGCTCTCCACTCCTGCCCTTTGTCTCCCCACCTTCTCTGGGCTTCCTCTGCTTGGCTTTCATTTTCAAAGACTCTAGAGGTAATATTTTATTGTAATGGGTTTTATTATGATGATGTACAACACCCTTAAGTGCTTTGGTGAAGGAAGGAAGAAAGGTTGTGCTATAAATAAAATCCTCATCTCCTATCAAAGGCACACGAATGATGGATGTGTGGGGGTGACTGCACACGTGTCCCTGCAGGCCAGTCCTCCACGCGGTGGTAGCTGCTCTGGAAAGAGCCAGGGTCACTGTAAAGATGAGGCCATTTGGCAGTGGTTTATTTCCACAAGGAGTAAGCCAACTAGTCTGGGAGAGAGCAAGTGAACAGGGAGAACCAGCTACAAACTGGCTGCTTGTGTTGCCTTTTCTGCTGTGGATCCAACATAAATGTTTCTGTTTCCATGGCATTTTTGAGTCTGTAATTCACTGGGTTAATTAACTCTGGTGCCTCATCTGGGTCTCCTGCCAATTCAAACTGGTCAATACACTGCTAGAAACATTCCCCAATGTAACATCTCTCAATATGTCACCAACAAGTTTTGTTTATTAAATAGGGTTAACTAGTTTAAGAGACGAAAAAAATTCCTAGAGCAGGAGAACAGAGAGAGAACAAAGAAAGTTTCCAGCTCCTGAAATTATTCTCCTTTGAGCTGCACTATGAATGAAGGGAGCCAGGGGAAGATGATGACACAGAGAGGAAACAAACTAAAACAAAGCAAGAGTAGATATTTAATAAACAAAGAAAGGCACAGAGAAGAACAAAGAAGGAGGGTTATCTATCCTGCAGCTTTACAGACAGTATTAGCATCTTGTTGCCTAATGAGCCATAGGTGTAATAGACACTCCACGAAAATAAAAGTGGGAGGGAAAAGCAAGCATCAATAACACAGAAAAACAACCACAGAGGCTGCTGTTAAGCAAATGTCACTTCTCTCACCTTCTCTGAGTCTTCCCAGTCAGCTGCCCTCCTCCCTTCCCAGATGTTTGTTCTCTCTCTTCCAGCACCTTATCTCTGCAACCATTTGCTTTTCATTATGTCCTGGGGTTTGTTGGCAGCAGCCAAGGGGCCAGATTCAAGAACAGCTCTCAGGGGTCCTTTGCAAGTGTTAACTTCTCCTCCTCACGGTGCAGAGGGATGTTCTGGCCTCACTGAAGTTAGGAAGGCACCAGAGTGCAAGGACACAGTGATGTCACCGCTCAGTGTGTCACGGGGGGGTTTTCACGCTCAGAAAAAGCAAAAAGACCCAGGCCTGTCAGCTTGGGTCAGCACAGCCGTGTTTGGTGAGAGAGCCCTCTGGCCTGGAAGCCCTTTGCTCATTCACAGAAGCACCACCGAAGCTTACGGAACAGCATCCACCATCCTTAGCACTTATTTTCCTGGCACAGCTTTTAAGCAAGAAGCTGGGGCAATGACAGGAGTGACAGCCAGGCAGAGGGCTGTCACTGTCCCATCTTCTCACCTAGAAAACTGCCAGTAACTTGGACATAAAATGCAGCTGATTCTCAGTTGTACTACTTTTGATTTCTTTTTGGACACAAAAGAATATGCCCTAGCCTGTTTCTTCACCTCCCTATTTCTTTTTGCTTTCTTAACCCATCAGTCCCTCCTCCTGTCTTCTTTTTCATCTGCAGCTCCTGCACCTGCCTTCAAGGTTTATTCCTTTCCTGAGGGATTATTTGGAAGTTTGCTTGTGCAGGGCGAATAGCATTTCTGTAATAAAGCCTCAGCCACATTCCATTAGTGTCATTTCCATCTGCAGAAGTGAAGTGTCAGCTAATAAAAGGTAGCACAGACCCTTTGGGCAAGATAAAATGAGAGAGCAAGAGACAGGGGGAATATCTGCCATCAGAGATGGAGAAATGATAAATGTCTTTCCAGAAGCAGAAGCACCTGGAATAGGAATAAGGGAGCACTGGGGAAAGGGGAAGGAAAGGAAGAAGGGGGGAATGTTATCTTTGCTAAGAAAGCTTTGTTTTTGAAAGGTCTCATTAACACAAAAATTACCTTCTACCCATCTTCTCTGTACACTAAGGGCAATATCCAACCTGGCTGCAGCAGAGGGTAACGTGCAATTATTGTTTGCAAGCAGCAATGGCCTGGGGGAGCCATGGGGGGCTGCAGGGCAGCATCCAGCATGGTGGGACATGGCACAGCAGGCACAAAAATCCACCCAGGCCGTGCCCATGTGGCCCTGCTGAGCCTGGTCCCCCCCAGGGATGAGAGCAGACAGGGGTGTCGCTGGCTGTGTCTGAGCTGCGAGGCCCAAAGGCATTTCAGAGACAAGTTTGTCTGTCTGAGCCTCCCCTGACCCCGCGCCAGCCGCCCAGCCGGCTCCCCCGTCCACTTGACGTGAGGACGAGTCCCTCGGGGTCCATCACAGGGTGCACCTCCCCTGCAGCTCGGGGGCACATTTATGACCCATTTGGTCCCTGTCTGCTCCCATTAATCAGGAGGGAGGTGACTGCAGTGCTGCTGTGGCCTCAGTGCTGCCCACCAGCCCTCACCAGCCCCACACGCTGTGCAGTGAAGCAGGCACATCACCCGTCTCTCCAGAGCACCCTTCCCTCTGGACAAGGACAGAAAGGCCCAAATACCACAAGAAAAAAAAAAAAAGTTTACTTAGAAAAAAGGGCCCAATTTATTCCTGCAACTAGAGCTGATCTCCCTGAGCTTGGATGATCTTTGACTGGACTCAGGCTCCAATTGTGGAGAAGTCTCAGCTCTCTGCTGACTTTATCCACCACATTCAAACTTTCCAGGACTAGACCAACCACTACTCAATGCAAGGAGCTCCCAGTTCCATTAGAGAAACACGGCCACAAAAGAGCATCTCTGGTTAGATCTATGCCCATGCAGCGGCTCTTAATGCCGTAGTCATTGAGCACAGACAAACGTGATCCCATGGAAGGTGCCGAGTGTGCCGTAGCCCAGAGCTGCCAGGTCTCCAGCTAGGCCACTGCAGCTACTGGCAGCTGGCAGAGGTGGACAGCATTCAGGCTTTTCACATTTCCCTGAGGAATATGATCAATCCAGAACTAAGCCCAAAGGTTGTGTTCATAAGGTCTTCCCAAGCAGTGATGTGCACCTCAGCCACAGGCATTTCTCATAAAATATGCAATACACATGCATGCACACGTGTAATTTTTCTCAAAATAATGGCCATTCCTTCTTCACTCATGCCCTCAGAAACAAGACTTGCTCAATTTCTTCCTAAACTTACCAGCAGCACCTTACTGTCAATATTTTGGAAAGCAATCACATCAAGCAAAACCATCATATAAGTAAATACAGAAAGTTCCAGTGTTTACAGGCCTCAGGTTCTCTTAGTTGACCACCCAAAAAAATCTCATGATAAATTAGGGACTTTTCTTTTGATTTTAAATGGAAATGTTATCACCTGGTAGCCATGCTGCCCTCCTCACTGCTTGGAGTACATATGGATTTTTTCCTGCGTCTGTATAGAAGCATCACCCCCGGGGGCACTGGCAGGGTTTTTAAGTCTGTGACAGATAACCGTGTCCCTCCAATTTCCTGGCTAAAAGCTTCCTAAATTCACGCAGCTGAGCACTCCAGGGAGCCAAGTGGATAGCAGTTTGCTTAATAAAAGTTGCCTTTATACAAAGATCTAAATCCTATTTTCCAAGAAATGGCAGGGGATTTTCAGGGTGTAATCCACCTACTGCTGACTCTCCACAGCAATGAAACTTCTGTTTTGCTGGGTGGGATTTTTTCCTTGGAGAACAACACAGGCTTTTTCTGGTCGTGCTGGGAGAGGGGAATGTGGGAGCACCGGAGGATTGCCATAGGCAGAGGAAAAAGGTTGGGCAGTTTTTCCATGTCTGTTGCACAGCCCGTTATCAATGACAACAGGATAGATCAGGGATTGTTGTAGAGGCAGCAATTGTCTGAAATTTTGCTCAGGGAAATGATTGCCGTGTTCAGTGTGGAAGCCTGAATCAACAGACAGGTCTCTGAATGACCTTGGGAAGCCCTTTTTGCTATTTCATTCAAGCAAATTCTCCTGTGATCCTATCACTGTTCAGAGCATCTGAATTTGCTCCCAAGCAAGCCCTGGGGATTCCCAGCTGTGCTGAGCCATCCCCATTCTGATGTGGAAGTGCCACTGTCTCACCCTCCTGCCACAAGAAACAGTCACCTGGGTGAAAATGAGACCGGTATGACAGGAATGATTAAAGCTTGAAACAAATACCCATCAATTATTCAAAATAATTGAGGAAGATTTGCTCATCCCCAGGGTCTAGAAAACCATCTTGTGCAAGGCTCCTTTTCCCAAGAAGAAATTCACACCGGGCCTTTCAGCCTCTGAAACATATGCAATGGATTATTAACAATTGTGAGTGGAAGGGTAGCTCAGTTTAATGTCACCTTTGTATATTACACAGGCTTCCATCCTTTCTTCACAGAAAGATTATCCTCCCCACAGATAGATGCTGGAAGTCATCCAAGAATTTAAGAACATTCTTTCATTCACAGGTGTTTTTGGAGCTTACAACAGCAGTGCTTATTCTGAAAGATGATGAGGGAGAGAATTGCCTTGGCCCTTCAATCAGCTTTTGCCCATTTCACATCAAATTGCTATCTGATAATACTCAGTACAAACTGGAACACTCTAATGCAAACAGAAATGGCTCCAGCAGCCAGAAGAAACACTAATGACACAAATTAAATGGAAAGACACTGAAGCATGCAGTGCACCTCACTGTCCTGGTGCACAAGCTGAATGTGAGCCAGCACTGTGCCCCCATGGCAGGGCAGCCAGCAGCACCACAGGCTGTGCCAGGCAGGGCAGTGCCAGCAGCTCGAGGCAGATGTGGTCACTCTCTTCTACTCAGCACTGCTGGGACACATCTGGAGTCCTGCGTCCAGTGCTGGGCTCCCCAGAACGAGAGACACGTGGATGTATTGGAGGGTGTCCAGCAAAGGGCCAGGAAAATGTCTGAGGGGCCAGGGCATTTTATGTTCAAGGAAAGGCTGAGGGAGCTGGGGTTGTTGAGCCTGGAGAAGAGAACACTCAGGGAGACCTTATCAATGTGCACTGATCCCTGAGGCAGGAAATACAGGCAGCAGGGCCACACTCTCCTCAGTGGTGCCCAGAGTCGGGAAAGAGGCAAAGGGTGCAAACCAAAACACAGCAAGTGAGCACCTGCCATGGCTCCTGCCTCCTCCCAAGCAATATCCCACGTGGCAGCATGATCATGGCACTGATGCTGGAGAAAACAGCTCCATTTCTCACCACGCCATGTCCCTGGGCTTAGAGACAGGGATGAGAAAGTCCCTATTCACCTTGCTCAGACACCCAGGGCATGAGCTTGAATTCACCAACAAAGCTTCAGCAAAGGCAGGGAGAGAGGGAGAATATTAGAAAATGCATTTATCTGCTGACAGCAGCCTAACAAAGGATCACTACCAAGGCATGCAGAGGTTGTGACAGGGATGCAGCGAGTTAGTCTGGGACTGAGGGACCTTAGTTACAATATCAGGGTGGAGAAGTGGAGCTAGAATCTATAGAAGGAAAAAAAATTATGACCTGACTGAGTGATACCTATTCTGGAGGGACTGAGGAAAGAAAAGAAACTACAAAACTACTTAAAACTGTATCAAACACAGAGGATAAGGACCATGAACTTAAAGATGTGGAAAGGTCACGCCACAAAGGAGCAGAGGTGGAAATCAAGGGAAACAAAAATAAAACAACTGCAATGGAGAGAGCAAAAAGAGAGCAGGATAAAAAAAAGCTGCACAAGAATACTGACAAATCAAAAATATTGATTCTGTGCTTCCTTAGCCAATAAGGTTGACACTATGGGATCTGGGGAGGATGGAGGAAGTTCAGAGAAGCAATCCACTGCTCCCTCTCCTCCAGACAAAGGCCAGGGATTGCTCACACATGTACAAATAATGCAATGACTCTGCAAACCGACACGGTTTTTACTGGCATGAGGGTTTTTTTAATGGCAAAGAAATACGGTCTGTGCCACCAAAATTTACTTTTTTTCCCTGACATAGCCTCAGCAGAGCCCCACTCAGCCTGGATATGCCTCAACACCTCTCACAGCTCGAGTGAGTGCCTACAACAAAGAAACAAACGGAAGAAGAAACCCACAAGATTTTCTTCCCTGGGACAAGAAGATTGTCTTTAAGCCAGTGTTGAGCAAATGACATAAGCTGCCTTTTCCAGCCTGAGCAATGACCTCCCCTTTCCTCCTCATCTATTTCATTAGCTCTAAATTATTCCTGTTGCCAAGACATTTGAAAGCAAATTGCCAAAAAGCTTCAGTCGCTATCCCCAGCATCTGATTCCCCAGCAGGACTCAGTGCCCAGTCTGATTCTCATCAAGACATGACTTGAAGGCACAACATCCTAACCAAGACACAGCAAGAGGGAGAGGCAATACATAAGGCAGGAGATACTTCACATAAAAACCCCAGCAAGACTTCGCAGAGTCTATTCTTTTCATTCAGAGGCAGCTTCCATATTCACCTGGGCCCAAAAATCAGACCAAGGAATGGGAGGAAGCAGATAGGGGGTGTAAGCAGGGGGTGAGAACACACGTATCTGTTATCATCCCATGTCAGTGTTTTTGACAGGACAAAGCTTTGGAGAGGGCTTTAGACACAACTGGAGAAAATGCTGCCCCAGACAATCATAAGATTGTGAAAATTAATTAGCTGCAGTTAAGTCAGCTGTAAGCATACACAGCTCCGTGAACACCCAGCCTTTTATCATTATTACTGAATCACAACATAATCTGCCACCAGAGTCTTCCCAGACCAAGGCCAGGACTGAAATAGTAGGGCCCCTGGCTGTGGCGACTGAGCTGCCACTGTGAATGTGCACAGGGAGGCTGCAGCAGCCGAGAGGAACCACTCCAGAGCCTGCTCAGAGGGATCACTGCTGCCGGGGGAGGCTTTGGAGTGGGGTAGGTGCAGTGACAGGACTGTGAGCGTGAGAGGTGTCCAGGGTGGAAGAGGGAGAAAGAGACAAGTTTGGGGTCCGACAGGCTGTGTATTTTCAGGAGAGCCGAAGAAGTCAGAAGTGCTGTCGCACCTGCAGGTCAAGCCCAGGGGACAGGAACTGAGCTGAGGCTGGCTTTGACCTGCAGATGCCCCAGGCTGGAGCTGAGGCATCTTTGCAGACTTGATCAGGAGATCGAAGTACCCTGAGAACTCGGCCCAAGCTCTTCCCAGCTAAGGGGAGAGAAGTCTCTCTTGCTTGTGACAGTGCACTGCACGCTATAGATTTGAGCCTGACTACAGAACTGGGGCCTCTTCAGAAGAGACAGACAGACTGACAGACCTTCTGGCCGGGACTCTTTGGGTGAGGGTGAGCTGGCTGCTCCCAGCCCTGGACTGCACAATACCAGGATGTGTGTCTGGTCACTGCAGGGTAACACATGGATGTTGCTCTGCATGGAATCATTAAGGATGAAAAAGACCACCAAGATTATCAAGTCCAACCTTTAACCAAATCCTACCATGCCACAGAACCATACCAGTAAGAGCCACGTCCAGCCATTTCTTGAACACTTCCAGGGATGGTGACTCCATCACCTCCCTGGACAGCCCATTCCAATGCTTAACCACCCTTTCAGTGGAGAAATTCTTCCCGATGTTCAACCTGAACCTCCCCTGGCACAGCTTGACATGCATCAGAAATAGACTGACAGGGATATTATTATTGGGTCCAGAGAGGGGTCCCCAAACTTTGAGCTTTTTCTTGTTGTGCTACTGAGGGCACCTAGCTGAAAGGTTTTTATAACACTTCCTAGGCAGGCAAAGATGGGCTTCAGTTGCTTGTTTACCCTGCCCTGCCCTTTTTCCCTTGCTAACCCTGCATCCAGCCGGGTCCTACACCAGCATGTAAACGTGCTGGCATGCAAAGAGCAGTTTCCCCACTCGCAGGAAACGTGCTGGGTAATGAAAGAGTCTCCCAGCAGGACGAACAGCACCTGCCAATGCCCTTGGCACGCACCACGGGATCAAGCGGGGCAAGAGCACAGCGGTAGGCACGGCAAAGCTGAGCCCTCCTGCCAGCCCCTGCCCTCCCCTCACTGGTAATGAAGTCATTTTGGCCTGCAAGACACGCAGCAGATGGGCTGTCACTCAGGGGCTGCCGCCCACACCAGCCGCTCCTCGGGGTTCCGACTTAGTAAGGTCGGTGTTTTACAAACGCAATCAAGGAGGCGAGCTCGGGCGGTGTTATGACAGCAATAAAAGCGTGTCCTGCTTCATCAGCACTTTGGAAAAATTAGTTTAAATGTCCTCGGTGGCAAACAGCATTTAGTGCTGCTCAGTGCAGGAGAGGGAGGCAGGAAAAAGAGACTACACAGGCTTTTTAAAAATAAAACTCAAAGCGAGTTTGGCACAATGAGTAAATCACAAGCAACTGTCTCCCTACAGTGTCCCACTGCATGAAAGTCCTTCCTGAGATAAATCAGTGCCATACCTAGCCAAACACAAAAGCAGGGCCAGTTCTTGCTGCATAGAGCACCTTACTCCAAGATATTAGAACTAACACCTCCATCTCCTCAGAGAATTGCAGTATCTCACCTTACACTGCACCACCAGGTTCCACACTGCCTGATAGCACTCTCTCATCATGCCTATTGTGCATCTTTTTTTCCCTGCTCTCAAGTCCCCACTGCAGTGCAAACTCCATGGTGAACCTCAAAAATCAATTCCAATTATAGAACTTGATTTTCCCTCCATCCAAAATATTTTGATTCTAGATAGATCTTCAAACTCTGCTCCTAAATGTGTTTTCTCTTCCTTTCTTCTTTTGAAAAAAAATTGTGTCAGATGATTTACAAATTTGTCTAGGGGGTCTGGGGAAGAAGGAGAGAGGAACAATACGTATTCTCACCACTTCTCTTAAAAATAACCAAACAGACAAAAAAAACCCTAAACTAAATAGCATCATTCAGAGAGAAAAATGCCTCAAGGCTTGAAACTAAGCAGAGTGGCCCCAAAATACCAGTTTCATTTTGCTGAAGAAAAGGGCAGCTGAAACAAAACAAATATAATTCTGCATCAGCTCTCCAGAGCATCCTTCCACAGCAGCTGATCCAGCTCCCTTTTTGCAGGGAGGAGAAATCACACCCCCGTATTGACCTCCCTGTACACTCTCCCTGCCAGCCCTTATAAGTTCATGGTCTGCTGTCCCTGGGCTGCCGCTGGGCCAATTTGCATGAGGGAAACTGTAAATGTCACACTGAAACACTCACAGTGGTGTTCTCCCAAAGCAAATAAAGCTTAGGAGCAGTAAGCAGAGAAAATTACGCCCACAAAGCAGTCATAAATCAGCCACATTCCAGACACTTTGCAAGTTTTTGTTGTCTCACAAGTATTTGGCAGATTCAAAGGTTTTCTGTAGACAAAATCTAGTGTTTTCTTACTTCCCCACTGTGAAGTTAAAATTCTTATGGTACGAAGGATGCTGACACTCCGATAACACAGGACAAGGGACACGTCCCTCTTGAGGTGGAAAATATAAAGGGTCCCCTTCCAGCTCATGGTAGTAAAAGGCTGAAAAGTCCACAAAGAATCATAGTTTCATTCAGAATCAGAGAATCTTCTGGGTTGGAAAAGATCTCCAAGTTCATTGAGTCCAACCATTAATCCAGCACTGCTAAGTCCACCACTAAACCATGTTCCCAAGTGTCACATATGCATGTCTTTGAAATCTGAGGTCTCAGCCCTGTGCAGATGCCTGTCATGCTCTCCAGATTGAAATGGGAGGTTGTTTGGAGGGTAACCTAGATGCTTTAGAATCAAAATTTGGTGGACTGAACTTGGGGTGTGAGACATCAGCTTCTGATGTGCAGTTTCCAGGTAGTGGAAAATCCCTCCTGTCCCTGGAGAACAGCACCTAGTGACTCCCTCAACTTAAAACAATCATATTTTTAGTGGAAACTAACCAAAACTTGTCTACATGCAGCCCCTTTGCTGGTGAGGGACCAGCAGACTCTCCACATCAGACTCACAAGTAAATAAGAATCCAAAAAAATCATTCCCACTAACTGGCACAAACCATTTGGCCCCCCCTGCAATAGCAGAGCTCACCATCTTTCTACATCTTTGCCTTCCTCTCAGCCTTACCCTAATACATTTTCAAAGGCTGAAACCCTCTCACTGTGGCTCAGATAATGGAGAGTAAGATGAGAAAGACATATATCATTGTGTCCAGTCTCTCAAGGCTACGCACAGTCAGCCAGAAAGAAAGAAGGTGTTTAATATGACCCTGGCAAGGGTCAAAACTGCCTTTGATAAATCATTCGTTCACCTGGTCCCTGGGAGTTGTTCTTCCAGATCAGTGATGTTCTGGGTGAGGTTTGCAGTGGATATTTTTCCCCTCTTAGTGCAAGACCACCCAGCTCTGGCAGACACAACCCGTGATTGCTCCAGCAGCAGAGACAGAGCTAAAGAGGTGGATGCACTGCAGACCTCAGCCTGGTGGCCTCTGGAACAGGCTGGGACAGTGAAAGGACAAGCTGGAAGTGGGGCAGGATGGGTCCACCCCATCCCTCATGCCAGGGGGAAGACTAATTTCTCTCTGTGCATCTGACCATGCCCAGAATGTTGAACAGCTTCTCTTCCCTCCTATTTCTTCATCAGTCTTTTTCCTCAAAATACCCAATTCCCTTTCATATCAGCCTTCCTTGCACTGGTGTCCCAAGGCTCCGTGTGCACCTAAGCTCCTGAGAGCACGTGAAGGCACAGGATTAGATTTCAGCAAGCAGTGAACTGAGGTTGTGATCAAGGTGCTTCACTTTATGTACTATACAGTGCAGGATAAGCAATTTACATAAAACCAGTCCCAAGCTACAGTGCATATCACAACCCAGTGCTATCTGGGTAATGTTGAAACACGCGCTGCTTTTTGGCCTCTCCCTCCACAGTGTTCTGATGTCCGAGCTGAAGAAAAAACCCAAACAATAGGAAAGTGAATTTCAGAGTAACTGGATAGAAAAAGAAATAAAGAAGAGGGAAATAAATGCACATGGCCTGGAAGCTGCTCACCAACCCCCCGACCTTCTTTCCAACATGCCTGAGGCTCCCAAATGTTTGTTTGGGGGGCAAAAAAAACCAAGCAACAACCACCAAAAAACCCCAGACAAGACCAGAGAACAATGAATTCACTCCATTTTCCCCCAAACTCCCCAACATATCAATTTTGGCACAAACCCCCTTCTGCACTGCCCTCAGCAACCTCCTCACATCTCTAGAGACATTCAGCTCCACCAGGGCTCTTCCAGCACAAGAGCCTCAGCCAAGGATAATTTCCTTGTGTCCTTCCTCTCCCTCGCTGTCACATTCCAAGCAATCCATAGCTTGGCCCAGAAGGTGTTGCTGTGAGGAAGGAGTTTAGGCAATACAAGACTGATTCAGCAGCTTGGCACCTCACACAGAAGCACTGGGCAGACACGACCTGCATTTGTTGGGAGAGAGGAGACTCAGAGGTGACCAAGGTAAAACAGAACTCTAAAGAGAATTCATGAGACGATACAAAACTGTTTAGGGCTGTGTCAAATGTGGAAAGCAGGTGGCATAAATGAAAAAGCTCGGGAAAGGTCAAGCCTTGCAGGAATTGAGCGAGGATCTCTTCGTGCAGGGAAGAACGGATCTGAAACGTACTCTTGCCAGAGGCAGCAGGGAAGAAAAATCAAGTAAATAGTTTTGAAGGAATTGGAGGATGGAATTCATCTCATTTTAAGCATCAAAAAATGAAGTATGTAGCCTGGGCTTGTCAGCCAGGCTCCCTCAACAGTAGAGAGAGAGAAAGGCACTTTAGAAGGCAAGGAATCCTGGCTACCTGTGAAAGTGCCTGTTAGCAGGGATCCAGGAACTGGCTCAGAGATGAGGTGAAGAAAATCCCAACTTCAATCACTGCAGAGCTCCTCAGAAGATGACAAACATTTGCCAACATGAATTTAATGAGGTGTCTCCTTGGAGTGGCACCCCACCAAGTTTTAACAGAGTGGATGTGAGCCTGGCCAGGTGCCAGCTTCAGCTAACCAACAAAACTCAGCAAAGACAAAACAAAATGGTCTTTACTAGCCTTTAAATACCTGGGGGTTTTATTGGGGGATAAAAAAGATGGAAAAATACAAGGAAAGATGATGAATGCTAATGCAATAAATGAAGAAAACATATAATCTTTGATTCCTCTTTGCCTGGATCTATAGTAATTTCAGAAGGAGATTGGGTTATGAGATAAATTTCATTTATTCCTAATAAAAGAATAATGCTACATTTTTTTGACAAGTGTTCTTCAATATGCCACCTGGGTAGTTCTAGTAACAGGCAATAAAAATGAAATATTATAGGATTTCTAAGAAGATCCCAGCAGTTAACAAGGGAAACGATTTCATAGCTCTTCCTTAGGAGGCATCCAGATTTCCCAGGGATAACAAGAAAGCTTTAATCAGTCCCTTTGCAAGGTGTGCAGGGTAGGTTTTCAGGACGTGGCTTTATACCTCTCCTGGCTCTGCCTATTACTTAAGAACCAGCAAAGTAAAATCAGAGCATTTGGCTGGATGGAGGCCAACGGCCTCCACAGCTGAGCAGCAGTGGGAAGTGATGCAGCTGGGGAAGGAAAAGACAGGGTGAGTTTTACTAGGAGCACCAAAGGCTCAGCAGCTGCAGTGGTCCT
The DNA here is from genome assembly GCA_013400975.1 of Atrichornis clamosus. Classification (NCBI taxonomy): domain Eukaryota; kingdom Metazoa; phylum Chordata; class Aves; order Passeriformes; family Menuridae; genus Atrichornis; species Atrichornis clamosus. The sequence goes on along the minus strand of WBMZ01006804.1, from coordinate 36,987 downwards.
GGGTCTAGTTCTTGTTTCAGCTGTGTAGACACAAACATGGGTTCAGCTCTCTGTGACCCACGGACTGAGCCTGGCTGCAGACCCACACTGCTCCAGAAGCAGCCTGGCCTTGCACAGCTCGAGTTCCCTCTTAGTTCTCCATGGATTTACGTTTGCACAATGCCTTTTACGGGATGTCATGAAAGCTGGCTGTGAAGGAGGAGCATACTTGAGATGCTTAATCAAACAATCCTTCTATGTTTCGACTCTACACTAAGGCATCAAGCAAATAAAATGCATCAAATCTGCTATTTCTTCTCCTGGGTCAGCTTCTGTTGGCCTTTGCATTTTGTTTGAGTTTCTCCTTGCTTTTCAAACACATTTCCACCATCCCAACAGAGCACCTCCACCACTAAACCCCCAGCATAATAAGACTGTAAAGGAGCCAGGGGGAACTTTTCTTTGCTGTTGTCTGCAGCCAACAAAACAAAAATGCTGTAAAAAGTGGCAGTGACTATGCAATGCATAAATCATAGCGGGAATATTGTCTCTCTTCCCTTTGCACAGATCCCATATATCACCATGACTCAGTGCAGTTCTCCCAGTGGGGACTAATTCCAACTTTTAATGCACTTTCCATCTGATTCCTCCGTGACAACAGATGGATCGCTGTCCTGAGATATTGCATTTTGAAAACAATATATTAAGCACCTCTGTGTTTCAGAACAATTTGGTTTTGGGGACCCACTACTAATCCCATTTCTGTGGTTTGAGCTGTGCTTTTTACCACTGATGAGAGAAAGCCCCTCCAGTCCAATGGCCATCATCTCTTCCCCTCTCCTCTAGTTTTTCTGGTTGTTTCACCAATCTTCCTAGATGTGATAAATCATGTAAATTTAATTTAGAGATTATACCCCTGGCTTTAGAGGCAGACAAGGCTAGCTCTCTACTTGCAGCCTGTAGCCTGCTAATCTTATAAAATTCCTCCATTCCCACTTGGCTGAAACTGCTGTTGGGGAGCGGAGGCAGAGCAATATCTATTCTATAAAGTGTTTTGGATTTTTGTTGGACACTTGCAGATGGCATCCTGGCCACTGTCCAAACTCATACTGCTGCATAAGGAGAAATCCTGAAGGTTTTCATAAGCCCACTGTATTACAAACTTCATCTCAGCAGTATGAAGCTGGTGCTACCATTTCCAGACTCTTCCCAGTCTCTCCAATCAGTTAGGAATTTCTTTCAGCTACAATTTTCCAAAGACTGTGCAGCTCCTAAGTCCATTGCACTTCCTCCTTGTGCATGTTTGTCTGTGGCCATCACTGCTCTTTTCTGTATGATTGGAGGCCAACACTCCTTCCCTAAAGCACTAGCAGATCTGCAGAAGACATGCAAGAAATAGGGGAATTCCTGTTATCTACAAAAAAGCACCGTTCCTTGCCTTTCAAGAGGTTTTGGCCCCAGGCTGAGGGTTACAAACACTGACCAAGTACATTATCCATGCAATCCTTCCTTTATCTATAAATTCCCTTTCTAGGGAAACATGTAGCACCAGCAGGGGACTAAAATCAGTTGTTTCATGGGCATCCCAGGTGGTTGTCTTTCATCTCCTTTCCTAATATTTCAGTTAGGCTTGGATAGTTTTTATTGGCTTTTTTCCTCTTTGCTCTTTCTCACGCCTGAGCAGTTCTTGGCTTCAGCAGGCACTGAAACAGCAGTCTTATGACATGCACTTTTTAATGTATCAAAACATGTTCTTTTGATTCATTTTTTAAAAAGCAAACCCTGCTCAGCCAAGGTTAATAACTTTCCCACATAGCTGGATGTAAGAGAGGTCCAGATGTTGCTGAGAAATTTTAAACAAAACTCTCATCTACAGAAATCAGCAGGGCAAAACCAGAACCTTCTCAGATACTGCCTAAGCCACGAGAAATTGCTGGATCCTCTAAGAGCTGGCCCAGAGCGTTCTTTGGTGCTGACAGTTTGACATATCTGAGAGAAGTTTATATGAAGTTATGACAGCTATATGAGCTCCATAGCAGCTGCCCAGACAATGCACATCAACAGGTTTCTATAGCCCCCAGTATCACACGTACAGGGAATGTGCTGAAAGCAAACACAGTCCTCAGACAACAAGCACATCACGCTCTCCTCATGTAGCAACTCAGTATTTGCACATCCAACCCGAAGAAGGAATTGTCTCCAGTCCAAAGCCTGTGTTCTCTTTGCTGGGTGAGCCTCTGAGGTGGCCCTTATGAAAAACAGAAGGTAGGGAAGGAAGCAGCATTCAGCCAGCACTGAAACCCCAGGATCCTCCAGGTACTGTGGCAGGGCAGTGCCCACTGCAGCTTTGCCAGGGCATGAGAGGGGATTTTGCAAGCAAATGGCAAGTTCTCTTTGGTCTTTCACACAAACTGCGTTATGTCACTGGATTTTAATCAAGTTCTTTAGAGCTTTAGTCCACACTAAAGTTAGGCATCTCAGCTCATTTCATGCTTTACAGACAAGAAGCTAAAAATTCTTTTACTTTACTTCTTTCCCTTCAAATCAATGAAGAAAATGTTGAATGTGCAAAATAATTTTTTTTTCCCACTCCCAAAGTGGACTTCCCTGGTGCCTACCTATCTACTTTCATAGATATTATGATTTTTAAAGTATTTGAATCTGAAAGGAAGGAGACTTACCAGACAGGGCTGGAGGGAGCATCCCATGGATGGGAGAAGGCTGTGATTGGAGGTAGTAGAAAATTTTGCACCTTGGTAGATCACAGAGGAGCACCAAAGTCAAGAGCATCAGTAAGAGAAAAAGGATAGAGGGCCTAGAAAGCAAGAGGACATTTTCATTCAAATAACCACACAGCAGATGGGAACTCGACACATATGTTAAGCTTAGTCAGAGTTTTAAACCAAGCCCAAGACACCAATCTAGAATCACAGGTTCAGGTTGGAAGAGACCTTCAATATCATCAAGTCCATCTGTTAACCCAGCCAAGTCCACCACTAAAACACGTCCCTAAGCATCACATCTGCAAGTCTTTTAAACACCTCCGAAAATGGTGACTCCACTACTTCCCTGGGCAGTCAGTGCTTCAGAAAGACAGCTCCTCACATCTTGTCACTGCACAGTGCACAGCACCACTGATCCAGACGCTCCCTGAACTAGGGTAATCCCAGATTTGCTTCAGAAAAGTTTTATGAATGTTACAGTTCATTTATTAGCAAGGGAAGGATGATGCAAAAATCCCAAAGCCAACAGAGACTGGACAGACAGCAGTGCATGACTAGCCAAGCTTGCCAAGAAATCAACATGACAATTTTTATCACAGTACATCACAGTTTTTCAGGGTAGAGCTCAGAAATAAGTCAGTTTTACAGCAGAATTGTTCTACTTTCTCAAAGCAGCTGATCTCTCACAGAATCCTTTGGAAAACCCACTCACCCTTGCAGCTATTGCTGCTTCTTCTGTCCTGCATCATCCTCCCTTTTTCCAGGAAGGAAAGTAAGAACTGTGCTGTCTGGGGAGAGCTTAACCAAAATCACAAAACTGTGTTCTCTTCCCTTGACTTCACACTCAGCTCCCCAGCAGCTGGGGGTGATGTCACCCATGAGGGGAGTGGAGCAACAGCTGAAAAGTGGCAGCAAACTGGAAGGAGAACAACAGGGCTGGGAAAGCCACCGTGCCCTGGGCTCAAGGAGGGCTCAGAGGGGACCCCAGAATTCACTCATGGTGCCTCTGCTGTTGTGCAAGGAAAACAACATCTCTTTTCCTAACACCTTGTGTTTTCTAACACAGAGGACTAATCAAAGGAAAGGTCTCTATAAAGAAAATAGCAGAAAAGTGTGAAACCGTCCTTTACAAAAGTATCGAAAAGAAGAAAATGAATCACATTAAACATGAAAAATTACATTTAGATCCCTTACAGGGAGGCTACCATGAGCTCAGCACTGAAGATATCCACAAAGCAAAGTTAATGACTGCATGTGATCCAGCCACACTGGATTCTGAAGGATGCTTGCACGGGATGATACAGAAGGAGGGGGAAAAGCACAAGCAAAAAAAAAAAAAAAATTCCTTGCCTAAAAGCCACTTCACATAAAAATATCATTTCAAAACTAACCCATATTCATTTTTAAAGTGGAATTTCAAATAGGTAACTTTAAAAAATCTGGCATAAGTCTGCCTCTTTCCAGTGCATCATGTAAAGACTTTCACCTATGGAAAGGTCCTATTTTGAGTAGCAGCCCTGACAGCAAAGAAACTGAATAAGGATAAATTTAAATTAGTCAGAAAACCATCATGCTTAGATGAGAACAAGGTCCTCCCAGGAGGTGGTGTTTAACAGCCTCTGAGATTTCTGAAGGAAGGACACAGTTTTGCATTGTTCCTTGTAGGAAAGTCAATAGCCTGAAGAAAGATAGATTATTGTTCGTTACATCTAGAAGAGCTTTTATTTTAAAAAAGTATCATATTCACAGGGCATTTGAGGGTAAGCTGATCAGTTTAATTTCCCCTCTAGCTCATTTCCAATTTTTGGGAAAGCTGGTTAGAGAACAGAGGTGTTTGTGTGAATGCACGAAAGTCACAGAGCAAAGGAAAGGGAGCAGCACTTCCCCCTGCATCTTGAAACCACTCAGCCTTACAAAAACCGGCTTCATCCAGAATCCTGCATTCAGCCATGGCTCGTGCACTGATGGGAACAGAGCCTGGTTTAGGGCAAAGCCCACAGAAGCCAGGATCACTTTAAGATTGGGTGTCCAATATTTCACAGAAACCAGCCAAACCTTCGTGCTCCTCAGCCCTTCCCAAGAGCTCCCTGTGACCTTTAATTCCCCTACAAAGAGGCACCAGGGGTTTGTTTTACCTGTGACACGAACAACTCACCCAGCACAGCAGTTTCCAGCAGAGCTCCAGAGCCTGGAGCTCCTGGATGCTCTGGACCAGAGGCAGGAGAGCACAAAGAGCCAGGCAGATGTTCAGTACAACGAGCAGGTGGTGGGTAAGGGAGGGTGAGAGGGCCACATAAGGAAGAAATCACCTTCATTATGATTACATTTTTCACCCAAACTTTGTGAATTTAATTATTTTTCCCATTACAGAAGGACACGCTGCTTCCTGGAGAGGAACTTGCACTCCTAAGAGAGTCAGCTCTGTAGGAGGTTATTTAGAAGCCAGGAAAAGTTGTCCCCCCAATCTGTTTTGTGACCTAAACAACAATGGCCACACACACTCCCCAAAAACCTCTGCAACATATGACTGCTTCACTAACCCAACACGTTATTCTTGTAAGAGGTCAAAGTATTTATTTTGTCCAAAACAATTTCCTCAATTTCCACCCTCAAAAGACTGGTATAAGAAAATAGTGCTTAAGGTGGCCATAAATGTTTTGCTGATGGGGCAAACAAATTGCCATAGGAATGAGGGACAAAAAAAACATGGAGATGTAGGAAAAGCCAGGTCAGAGCTGTGATAATTCTTAAAGCTGCTAATTAATTGAACACCCAAAAAAAGCCATTTCTGTAGCAGCTTCTGCCCTTATAAACAGTCACAAACTGAACCCCAAAGTTAAAAGGAGGAGATAATCTTACATATTTTTATTGGTAGGGACGCTGAGGCACAGAGCAGTGAAGTGCTCATGATCATATCTTGTGTGTTCCCTTATACTCCATTCCTTCCCCTGTAGAAAGCTTGGTGAGGAGACAGAAGAGCCCTTCCCGGGGAGGCTGTGCCTCTGGATCAGTGCAGAACCAGCGAGGCAGAGATGTGATGGAGCACAGCCAGGAGTCCCACAGGAGAGCACTGAAAGGGAGACAGATGCTGGCAGCTGTCAGGGACAAAGCTCTACATATGGGAACACACAAAAAAATCTGCACAGGGCAATAAATACGATGTGTTCACTGCTCTGGAACACTCTGGAGACACAGCGTTTCAGGAGGAAAAAGTCCTGTTTCTACTTTGCTCGTTGGATAACTCAGGAACAGTTCTGGGAACGTAATTATCTGGATCCTGACTCTCCTGTGAGACTCCGAGGGTGACATTTGCCTCCCAGCCAGGGCACTGCTTTGGAGCTCCTGCCTTAAGGAGAGTAAGGAGCAAATATTTGCATTTAAACTTGTATATTCTTCTCTCTCTGACGGCACAGGTCAGTCTGTGAGTCCTAGTCCTTATGTCCCGGTTCACTGACACACAGCCCTGTTCCCTGACAGCCTCCCAAAGGGAATGCTGCATCTGGGGCAGCAGCACCACGGCTCAGCCCAGGTGACCACTTGGCTCTTCCTAATCGCTACAGTATTAACTCGTAAGACACAATAATCCTCACAAACTTCATTTTCCTCCACTCCAGGAGGAATTTATTTGGCCTGGCCTTTTTTTAGCAAATATTTAGCATCCCATGTGCACATATTTAGAAAGAATTCCTAACAAATCACTCAGCTGAAAGCCATTTCCCCCGAGGAGGGATGAGAGAACCAACGCGTGCCAGCTGCGAGTCACACTGTTCACTGCACTCCTGGAAGGCACTCGGATGCTGCCGAGCTGCAAACGGGGGAGCAGTCGAGGTGGGACACAATTACCCATTTAAATTAAATTAATTTTCATTCTGTTTTCCTATCAGGTTCACTGCTGCGAAAACAGAAGGGGTGAGGCTTCGTGGAGGTGGTTTACAAGGTGAGAGAGGATGGCAGAACAAGATAAGGAAAAGTGCTAATACCAGTTTTGTTGTTTATGTGCATCTTTGCTGTGTTTCAAAACTTTTGCATACCAGTGGCTTTGCATGAGAATTTCTGGTTATGGCCATGAAAATATTACTGCTACTTTTTTATATCAACTTTGAGAGAATTTGGCTGATCTCAGACAACATTGGCTGCAACCTTTTCATCTTAACAGATTCACTGTAGGAAAGCTATTAGCACAAAACTGATTTCTATGTTTCAGTAATTTTGTATCAATTTAAATGGAAAAAAACACTGGATCTTTTTTGATTTTGTACTTCTGGATTTTTTTTTTTGCGTTTTATCTCGTGCACTGCTGACAGTTCACTCATTTATATTGCTTCCACTTTTCTATTTTCACATGGACATATCGTGAGATCAATTACAAATAAAATTTTTGTTAAAGATGATGATTTGGGACAAATTTATCGTAAATCAAAATGACAATGAAATAAATTCACAATTGGAAATAGCATGGATTAATACAAAAACAGTAAGAAAACCTTATTAAAAAAAAAATTGAAACTCCAAAATGTCTAATTTGCTACAAGAAAAATTTCAGAAATTATTTCATAGGAATGCATAGAAAAATAATGAAATGTCAACACTCCCTCTGAAAACTACATGCTGAAATCATCCATCTCTCCCTTAATACATGATAACAAGGGAGGAAAGATGCATGTTAGGGCACTGGCCTGGAATATAGAACATTTCTATTCAAATTCCCAGATGGACAGAGATTTCTGGTCAGGCTCTGGGCTTTTCTGTCTCTCAGTCACTGAAGTGGTGAAATGCAGTAAGAAAACACACCGTCTATTCCCCAGCACAGTTACTATGATAATAAGGTGGCATATAAATTTCTTGGATATATTCCAGTTCCTTTTGGCCACACTCACCTGCTCCCAGCAGCAAAATGTTTACTGATAATAATTACAAGCTGAGATTATCAGAGCTGCCTGAGGGATTTGGATGCCCAGGGGAACTGGCAGCTCTGAAATCTCCGCCTTTGGATTTTACTGATGCTCTGACTGATTGATTTCTCCCACCACCCCAACAACACTGCAAGTGCAGGCATGCAGAACAGCAGGAATATTTACAGAGATTACATCTTCATGTCAGCCAGGCAGGGAATCCCATTGGGCCAGAGACTTTGCAAGCAGCAGTAAATAAGAACGTCCAGCCCAAAACACTCCACTGCAGTTCTGGTAAGCATCTCTGAGTAGGGACAATTCCCCAGCATCCCTATGAAGAAAATTTGACATTTGAAAGCACTTGAAGAGTCACACAAATCCAAGACCCTGCTCACAGGACCTCCCTCTGCACCTATGGAAGTAACTTCTTCCTGCTTCTTTCCAAAAATCATATCTCAATCAAAATTCTCTATGCAGAAATATCCCTTTCTAGGTTATCACCTTCCTAGTGCAGCATCTTCTCCTCCCCATCAACAGAATTGTTGATGTTGCTTTTGTAGCTGGTAAATAAATCAGCTGCTGTCAGGTCAGATAAGATTTTCTATCAGGTGCAGGTATGGAGAGTTTTCTAGTTAAGAGCAGCAGTGTGGGAGAGGCAAGGGCTCACAGCACTCTTATTTGCTATATTTCTATTGTATTTGCTAGAATAAAGGCTTCCCTTAGGAACAAGGCAAAGATGCCCAGAGGTCAGGTGGAGAAAGTATTGATGTGTCTTGGTGATTATTCTGACCTTTTAGTCCTCCTTCCCTAAACTGAATGGCTACACATAGAGCAGAGTCCAGAATAAAATTCCTCCCAGCAGCAGTGAAGGGAGGTGCTGAGAGGGAGAGCGGGGCCAGCAGCACATTCCCAGCTGAGACGGATTTTTCACTTTTCATGAAACCTGACTCAAATTTTCAGCAATAACCCAGGCTTTAGCTACCTCAGGGACTGATTTCCTACCAGTCCTATAAGAAATAAGGAAGCCAGTGCCCCTCAGAGAACGAGAGGGCTGCAGGTTTATAAACCAGTTTGTCTGCAGACAGCTTTCATTGCTGTTCCACCACGAACCCTCCCACTCAAGATGACCTGCATGCTAAATCAGGTGTAATTAACCCCGTGCCCTGAGCATGGGCACTACCAATCTCACTGTTCACAAAATCCTCCATCAGACACGGGGCTGATCAAGTTTTGTGCTGCTCTGACTCTCACACACTTTCACACTCCTTTTACACTGTGACTCTTTCAATTTAACGGAGAGGGAAAGGGCTCTCACACAATGGAAAAAGTCTTTTGATCTAAGTTTTGTTTTTCCTGTTCTTTTGGTTTGGGGGTTTCTTGCTGCAGTAACAGAAGGTTCTTGAGGGAAGCAAACCTCCAGGACAGAGGACAGACAAATAAATCAAGCGCTTTTCCAAACAAGGTGGGAGAGGCAGAAGACTGGAAGGACTTAGGTTGCCCACCCCAGCCTTGTCTCCTCCTTTGCTTCTCCCTCCAAGCCAGATGCCAGAAAAGGCTCGTGTTCACCATCTCCCTCTGCTTCTCTTGCAGAACACACAATGGCTACAGAAAAGAGAACAAACCCCTCCCTTTCCATGCAGGAGCAATTTGCTTAAACTTCCCAGCTTCTCAGGAAGGAGAGGGATGAGATCCTCTCTTTGTCCATTAGTGCTTGGGACATTTGCACTAAAAAAGACTCTTTGTTTTTTAAACTCTCGCCTGCTCCCAGTGCTCGGTCTCATTTTTGAAGGTGTAATCCCCCGTTAGCTCCGTGTCCGTCCCTGCTGGAGGGAGGGCCGGGGGTTGGGCTCTGCCCAGGTTTCAGCCTCTGAGCGCACGGGGAGCTGCAAGCCTCAAAGTGCTCCCTTTTCCATAGGTGGGTTTGAAGCCTGGGACCGATACTGGTGTCATTCCTGTCGTCCCAGAGCTGGAAAATCTGCTGTGGAGGGCAGCAAACCTCTCCCTTGGCTGGCGGAGCACTGCGGGGTTCTCATCCCCAAGCAGCTCCACAGAATCACAGAACGGGCTGAGGAGGAAGGAACCCACAGGGATCATCAGGACCAACTCCCGGCCCTGCACAGAACCGTCCCCAGGAGTCACACTTGTTTTTTTAAAAACCTAGTAAATATTCATTCTGTATTTCATTTCACATAGGAACACTGAATAAACCTGATTTTCAATATACAGCAGAGACAGACCCAGACCTGCTGCAAGGAGATGAAATGGCTTTGTTATGATATCCAGGATTCCTTTGTTCAAGTAAGGAAGGAACAGAAAGATTAATTAAATGCACTAGCAATAACAAGATAGTTCAATATCAATTGGTCATTAAAATACAGAGTGCAACAAAAGCCTAAATTATTTCTGGCTTATAAACGTAAATGTACACATCAGAATAGGTAAAGTATTTACTGTTAGAAGGTAGAATTTTTCTTCTGGGAAACTGCCCCCATTTTATTTTTGGGGTTTTTTTTTTTCTTTTCATTAGAATTTCTAGAGGCTTTGGCCAAAACCTTTTTCAGAGTCCTGGCTTTGAGTTAGTATTATTATTATTATTGTTATACTGTGTTTCATACATCTTATTTCTAAAAACAATGCCTACTAAAAAAGCATTTTTTTTGCTCAAAATTTTTTAGAATTTTTCACCAGAATCTAATTCTGACAATACAGAATAATTTTTGAATTCTCCATAAAATTGTTATCCTTCTTTTGCCTAAGGCTACTAATACATATCTAAAAATCCCCTTCGCTAGACTCCTGTCAGGATGGAGTTTGAATTATCATTCCAGAGAAGAGTAGTTTGTTTTTACAGACAATTTCATCTGACATGAAACCATAATCCATGGAACTTCAGAGTTGTGGATAACAAGAGGCTCCTAAATGGAGGCTATATAAGTATAAAAAATAAGGTATTTTAATGACTGATGGTTATTCTTTCCTTTCCAATTCTACTACACAGACACAGGGGGGTTTTGAGGAAAGGTAAAAAAAAAAAACCACAAAAAAACCCGAACCAACCAACCACCACAAATATGCCGGCATTTAGGTGAATTTTAGAACAGGAAAAAAAAATTGCTGGCTTGGTATTGACCTCTTCTACTATCTGCAAGCAAGCACAACATGGAAAATGCCAGTACACACACTGTCCCCAAATGCCCCTTTATCCACGTGTCCAACTTTGCAGAGGACACTTTTCCTCGTAAGAGAAGGTGCTTGTCTGGTCTGGGCATCCCCACGTAACCCCAGAGGGAACATTCCATCCTTGAGTGGATTTGAAGAAGATGGAGGTGGAGCAATGGTTTAGTAGCACCAGTTCATAAAGAAATCCCATTCATCTCCTTTCATTTTTGAACTTTAAATTACTTCTAATCTTTTGGTGCTTTTTAGTGAATTTCTCATTTGTGAGGATTTATTCCCCTACTCAAGTAGAGTATAAATAATATCCTATCAGAAGGGGTTAATAAGGTAAAAGAGTACTTAAAAGACTTGACAAAAGCTGCACACATGTGTTTTCTGATCCACTATCAGCTAATCTAACCACTCGTGTTCACTGCCTCTGAAATACCAAAGAAACCATGAAATTAAAAATCCCCTGTGCCCTACCTTTAGTACACTGAAGAAATCAAAGGATCCCGACAGGGGCTTAATTCCTTACTGATAAAGGAAAATTGCTTTTATTCAAAAATTCTTTTTGAAGGAAAAAAATTCTGTATTTGGCATGGGAAGGAAGAATAAGGATAGCATAGCTGTTGTGATATAGCTAAAAATATAGTGACTCATAAAAGGTACAAGCTTGGCATTGCTCCTTCAAAAGTTAAATATTTTTGTCCCAGAGGGAAAAACAATTAAAATCTAAGAACATTTTGATCCCAAGGTTAGTTCTAAGCCATAGAGTGGCAATATATTTTCAATGCTGGAAAGTGCCTAAAATGGAAATTTGAAATATGACTAAATTTCCCATCACCTGGGCAGTCCAGACACAGCCTCTTTTTGACATTTTAGCTGAGCACCAGTCATGCCCAATTCCACGTTCAGCCTGGTCCACTCACGAAGAACGCGCTTCCACCCTCACACAGTGCTGTTGTCTCCCTGCGTCTCGCTTCATGCAGGAGGCCCACGTGGTGATGTTTGCAGCCAAACCTGGCTGAATGTGGGGCTGCAGCTGCTTCTATTCTCATCATGTCAAACCCACGTCCTGGCCTTTACTGGTGTGCACTGGACGTGGGCAGGATGCTGAGATAAACAAAACCAGCCTTTTTTACACGGACATCTCCTCACTGGTAGCTTCTTGCATAAGAGGAAATGGAGAATATTTTCGCACCAAGAATAAATTAACAAGGTAAATAATCTGAACCCTTTGTGTAAGGTGACAATAAATGCAGACCTCCAGCGTCCCTCTCCTGATGTACAAGTGAAATCAGCCACCTACAGAACTTGCAAGTGCCTCTGACTGCTCTGTAAGCTCCACCTTCCATGCCACCACTGGTGACTGACAGGCAGAGTTTCATCTGACCACACTTTGTCTAACCTCATCTCACTCACACCTTTGAATAAGGCAGGACTCCTTAATTCCCTGAGATCTGCTGGTTTTCAGGGCTCTTGCACCACTTTGAGCCTTTCTTGACTCTGCATTGCAGGGGCTGTGTTCAACACACCAGAACGACACACAGAGACCTGGCAAGGACAGGGCTTCAGAAACATCAGATCACGCTGATTTAAGTGGGAGGGAAAGGGAACACCACTAAGTTGAGAAAATTCAGGCACAGAAGCTCAGAGGTTGGCAGCACAGTAAGGATAAAGCAACCAGAATGGTGCAACTATATTTCACAGGTGCTAGAAAAGTTTATTTTCTTGCCCTGGGATAGCCCTTCCACAGCCCTGCTTTATGAGTGTCTGTGGGATTCAGCACCCACTTTTAGCTGTTTTAAGAGCAGCGTGGGGATCTCCTAGGGAAGTTTCACAATACCAAAAGTCATTAAAAGGACGACTCAGCACATCCACCCATCTCAGGATTGCACAGCAAAATGCCCAGTTGCCAGACAAGGACTATAAAATCTTAGTGTGTTTTTTTTTATCATCATGGATGTATAAATACCATTCAAATCTGCAGGAAGACTTTGGCATTGCCTATTCCAGCTATACTTCCTCCATCCAAGTTCAGGAGATCTATCATGTTGTCCATTTGACAAGTCTGCAGTTTGCCTGTAAACCAGAGTGTGTTTGTGATGCGCTTATGACTGAAAAGCAAAACCATGAATCCTCTCCTCTGACCAACTCAGCTGAACCCCAAACCAAGTGAAAATGCAGGTTCTCCACAGAGCCCCACAAAGCTGAGGGCAGTATTTACCTGCATACAAAAAAAATTAATACTGAAACAAATAAAGAAGTCTGGTTTAGCTATGTAGTGTTGAAATATTAATACTGTTGGCAGAGAGAGTACACAAACCTATTATTTTGCAAAGTGTGGCTGGATAGAGTGAATGCAAACATTGAATAAGTAACTGGAAAATCCAGTTGTTTAACTGGATTTGCTGATGCCTGTAGCCAGACACACAGATAGTTTATTCCATTCTGCTTCTATAGCTGGAACAGATTTTGTATTAAAACTGCCTAACAGGTTTTTCAAGTATAGGGAAAAGGTACTTTAAACCTAGATAATTTCATTTCCAACTATGAAGGCACATCTACTGAGCTGAGAACTAGCTGACATCAGTGGGAAGAGATTTGACTGTAGGATCTACAAGGAGTAAAATATGGCATAATTAGTCTGAATTAACTTACAACAGTAATGTCAAGAGACTTTGAATAGAGACCCTCAGACTAAACTCGTATGAAACAGAGCAGCTCCACATCATTACCATAAAACAGAGTAGCTCCACATCACTACCATCACAGACACTATTTTCTGTGTACATCTTCCTGCCTGTACTGCTTATACATAAAATCCTGCATAAAGGGATCTCTGCAGAGTAGCCAAGAAATAAGGCGTATTTGTCATTCCTTTCCCCTGTTTTTTGATAATCTAAAGTCCTTTAGACGAGGGGAAATATCACCTGCAGAAGAAGGAAAAGCAGAAAGCCAAATCTCATTATGCAATTGGTGAAAAAAGTCTCGATCATTGCAGCGGAGCCCTAACAATTGCATAGAGCTAAATACTGTTCAGCATCTCAGCAAGTACAAACACTAAATTCATTAGGCGAGCACTTGAATTTAAAAAGAATTAATGAAAGACAAGAACTAGCACTACAGCGGGCACAGCTTATCAGCTAATCAGTGGTTTGAGCCCTATCCTTTAGGTAGGCGCTAAACCCCACTTACATCAGACAATAACAGCAATGTTTTCTTTCACGCCCTGTGCTGCAGGCAAAGGACCAGGATTCAATCCCCACTGCTACCTAACGGTATTTGAATTTCCATTTCTAGAGACCTGTCAGGACACCAAATAAGCCACAATTCCCCAGGGCTCTTACCCACCAGATGTGGTATTTTGGCTGCTCAGAAGACGCAGGACTTCCCGACGTGGGGTGGAAAGATGCCCTTTCCCGTGCTGGACATCGAATTGCACACGAAGTACAACTACTGAAGCAGGAGTTCTGCCTTCACTCACACACACAGCCCCCTGACTACAACTCCATTGCCAGGGAAACGTTCTGTGAAACAATTAAAGCAGGTTTGAACCTAGTCAGATAGAGGAAAGGATTAAATTTCAGTCACTCAAAACATAAGCAGGGGGGTTGGAACAAAAAACTGCTTTTTAAAGCAATCTCCTACAACCATGAAGATAAATCCTCAAGTAATTACATAATGATCAAAGATGCGTTTCATTTCCCCCCTTTTTTTTACACGGGCAGTGAATAAAAGAGGACTTTTGTGAAAAGTGGAATTTTGTCAATTTGCATAAGCCTGAAGAGTACACAGCTGTTTGACCACAAGGATTTGGCATTTGCCACTGCAGAACAGACGAAAGCTCACTGTGGATATAGTCACTTCCATTTACTTTTTCTTTTCATTGTTTGCTGCTGACCACAGGCTCTATCCTACACGGCTGGACCTGCAGACTCTCTGTATGACCATCCTGATACTCGTACCTCAGCAGCAAACATGACAGGCTGGGAAATACCAGGGAATTGATCTTCTCTTCAGCTGGAAGGTGGAGCCCACAGAGCATGATCCTGCCACACAGTGGTAGGGTCATTTCTGCTGCCCACCCTACGTTAGGCTGGAAGGCCACGAAGCAATGTGAGCTTCTTTTAAGTCTCAGCAAGCAACACAAAATGGCCATAAGTGATTTTGAGAGGTGCAAAGAGGATCTGTGGCAGCTGCTGTTGGAATGCAGGCCACCTACATCCCTCATTTTCACCGTGACAGAGAGGTAAATGGAGTTCCTCCCTCCTTCACACAGGGAAATATAAAGCAGAAGATTACAGTTATTACAACCGCCTCTTGTTTGAAACAAAGTTCAAAGGCTTGTCTTCTTTAATCAATCTTCCAGCAGAATAATAGGGCTGCAAATTTCACTTTCATGGAACTAAAGCACAAGGGCTGAATCAGTTTTTCCCTCTGTTCCCCCTTCTCAAAGCAAAGCACAAATGAAGGCGCTCAGATGAGAAAGTTAACTGAGCTGCCGATAGAAGCCACACCGCGTTCTCCGAGGAAAGCAAAAGGCAAGGAGGTAATAAAACATCTTGGCTCCAGCACCATGTGCTGGCGAAGCACTTTGGGCAGTCAGATATAATGAATATTCAGCAATCTCTGGGTACTGTGGTAAAGCAAAGTGCCTCTGTCAGGGGAGCCATTTCTGCGGCTGAGGTGAGAAAATAATAGATGTCCACTTGGCAGAGGTAGCCACAGACATGTTAACTCAGAGCCCACAGATCTCCCGGGGTAGTGTCCGGCTGGAGATTATTAATGAGTCCATTAATGAGCCTGTTTCCACTGCAACAGAATAGGGAAAGAGCCTTTAGCATATGTGTTGCAAGTAACCCTCGGAATTAAATATTCAATTCAATTCAAAAAAAAAAAAAGATTCAGAAGCATTACTAGAATGAGGCATCTGAAATGTCTAATTACTTTTACCATATTCACAATAGTCCAGACATAATTTAGTCTGGATTTCTTCCAGTCCAGATTCACTAATGATACCGTGGACTCTAAATGACCCCTCAAACACCAAGAATAATAGATAGCACAAGATGTAGTCAAAAGAAATCATTTGCAAACGGTGTCAAATTTAAGGGCATGTTTTAGCAATCTTGGTCATTTGCTGAAATTTAAAAAACCCACACAAACAAAAGAGAACAAAAACAAAACCCCCCTTACCTCTACGAACTTCAATAATCAAAGTAATTCTTTAGGTTGTTGTGATTTAACCCTCCACACTCATTTTATCCCTATTTTTATTACGCACACAAATGCCCTCCCACTGCAAAAAGCACTTATGTAGCTGTGAATTCCCCAAAGCACACGGTGATGGCTCATATGTGAATGGAGACTGAAGAGAATCTGTTTATCAGTCTCTGATGGGCTGCAGCAGGAACTTGATTAGAAAATTACAACTGACACAGAGTTTGGCAGAAGTTTCTAGCTCAGGGTCCTGTCTCTAGCAGCCAAACCAGAAAAGCTGTATCTGATTCTACAGAAAATCAAAACATTCGGAACTCAACCACTTTCTTGCCCTCTACAGAATCACATCACCAGTGTAGGTTTCCTGTCTTTCCCCTCTATCCCATACAGTTCCTTTGCATGGTGACCCCATGGCAGCCTTGCCTGTGCCGCTGCAAGACTCCTGGTGTTGGTTCACCCTCTCTCATTTCTGGATTCCTGTCCTGAGCTACAAAACCTGTGCTTTCCAGAGGGTGACAAGCCCATTTGCTATGTGACACGTCCTCTCTGAATACCTGGCCCAGTAGGTGCAAGAGCAAACATTAAAGTTGTCCAATAACATTCAGCTCTACTGAAGTTCAGTACCAAATTTCTCCACCAGTTTGTGCAACCATCTCGTAACATGAGGACTTTAGCCTTGCTTGTTTTCCACTGAGTTTTTTCTTCCTTTCTTTTTGTATAAATCAGCTCTTAACCCTGTTTTCCCTGAAGGAAATATAAGAAAGCACCAAGTCATGCTCTGCTTTCCTAGCAAAAGACATTTTCTGCGTTACTCTCCTGTCAGTTTTCAAGATTTGCACAGGAACTGGACCAACATAAACCATTCTTTCATGAGCTCAGGTACATCCCCAGAGGCTGGGCTATTAGTAGAGTTAAAGATAGCTATTATCAATAAGAAACTTGTCTCCCTTCCCCCTCACTGTACTCTCAGAGCATATCTGGAAACAGCTCGGTGCTGCAGAGAGATCTGACTTCGGAGAAAAAATTGATTAGAAGTAGACGGAGTTTTATGTTAAATCAAGGATGGAGAGGAGGGAGAGGCTGGAGGCAGCTGTAGGACTCTCTTAGGACCACACAGAGGGATGTCTGAGCTAGTGCTGCACCCAGCCCCTGCAGCTGTGCCTCTGCGGAGTGCCAGGTGAGTTCCACAGTGCAGCATTCCACCCTGCCGGCCGCAGCTCCCTGCGGCACAGACACGTCTCCAAACACAAAGATGTGTCCACCACCATGCAAAGTAGCTCCCATCAAGTCCTCTTAACGTTAAGTGGCTGAGAGGAAGAGACAGAGAGTTTTGGGTTGCTTGTAGATTTGCTGAGCTACAAGACATCCTGAGAAAGAGGAGAACTGAACTGCAAGCTCAAGGTGCTGGACTAACACTGGAGTTAATGCACCATGAAAGGCTTCCCACCTCTCAAACCTGGAAGTACCAGGGATGTGCAAAGAATGGCATTTTCTCCACACCAGCACCAGCTGGGTAGCACAGAGACTGTTCCACAGAAGCTTCCTTTAGCATGACATACTTCACCATCGACAAGTGCCACACAGCAGGTACAACATTTTCTGTCCCACACACCAGAGGGGTAAAACCAACTGAAGACAATGGAGAGAGTTTCAAGCATGTGCAAGAGAACTCTTTAAGGGCCGTGGCACCCCTATTTGTGCTGCCTGAGAGGTCTTTTGGTACCATTACCTGTGCTTGTAGAGCCACGGGAGCTCAACTCGGGTAGCATCTGCACAGCTTTGTTACACACAGTCCTACCTGCCACAAGGCTCGTGGCCACTTAGGAAGACACCAGAACACACAGGCTGGCACGGAGCAGCCCTGGGAATGCAGCAGCCAAACTGCTGCACAAGGTCTGACAGCTCCAAAGATCCAAGCAAGTTAATTTAAGGCCGTCTGTGCTGCAGCATGGACACACCCAGGGCAGCAGCACCATCCTGGAGGACAGGGAAGGGTGAAGGAGCTGTCTCATTTCAGTGCAGGGCTGAGCGTCAAATACAGAATTCGCACACTCAAACACTAGAAAAGAGGGTGAAAAAGTATGGGACTGCATGTTATTGATTTATCTGCATTAACAGCATCTTCTCTGGAGCCCTTCTGGGCCATCAAATGGTACTGGCTCGAGCATAACCTCTCTTTCTCCAAATGGAGGAGGAAGACGGAGCAAGAGGAAGCAACTGTGGCAAAGTCAGGTTTTAACTTGTGCAACTAGGACAGAGAAAGAAGGTCAATAAGAGAAACCAGTGGTGGCAGAGTGTCAGAGGCAGCACCAAATCTTTGGTGGGGACTCTTTTTTAGGGGAATAAAAGGAAACATGCCTGTGTGAAGCTGTCAGGTCAACACCCCACATCCCTGTTGCAGTGTTTTGAGGAATATTATACACAGCCAAGCAACTGCTGTGCAACAGGAGAGAAGACCTGAAGGAGAGCTCTCTTGATTCACTCACTGAAACTTTTGCTTTTGAAACCAAACACTTGGATGGTGAAGGACCAAACACAGGGCAGACAGCATCACAAATCCTCTGTACTCAGAGGCTATGAATGTGCTTTCAGGCATGGTGGAACAAACACGCCTTCAACTGGAGAGTTCAGCAAGGTCACCGTGGGGAATTCCACTAAATCTCTCTTCCATATCCACACCCCTACTCCTCTCTGAAACCCCTCAAAGCCATAAGCTCAGGAGAAGATTGCAACAAGGTATACAAGTGAAATTTCTGCAAAAGACTCACTTCTCACCAGTCCTGCTGAGAGGCCATACCAACAGAAGTTTCAATTCAGAGTGAGGGTTCAACTAACAGATCAACTTTTTCCAAATTCACTTCCACAGAGACAGGCCAGTGCCTCCAAGCACAACATGTGACAGAAGCAGCACCAAGCTCTGTGTGCTGCTTCACACAGCCAGGATAGTGGGTAGGGGAACTGGAAGGCAACTTCACTAGAAAGAGCAGTAACCTTTACGAGCTGTTTATTTCCTTGTTGCACACGTTGCCTGGTTAAAGCAGTGGTTTTGCCAATCACTTTGAAGCTGTGAAGCCACTCTCTCCAGCAGAATTTTGCACAAGTTCTGGCATTTGTCTGCTGAGAAAATCTAGTGTTTCAGTAGGACTGAGGGAGCCTGGTTACACACCAATATCTCTGTTGAAGCTGATACCCTCTACCACACAGTTTCCTTACCTCTATGGAGATGTCAAAGGCATTCTCCAGTTACCAGGCTGGGCCTTGGGAGGTTTGATCCTCCTGAAGAAGTGGAGTAGAAGACCTGGAAAGATATTTTGCGAAAAGAACAACTTCTGCCAAACTCTACCCTCGCGCTAGGATCACCAGGCACTCTCTCTGTGGGGCTCCTCTGAATGATGTGGGTGATGGAGGGGGCTGGGAAGGTGCTGCTGTGAGGGCCTGTGGAAGGAATTCAGCTGTGACAGCAACAGGAGCTGTACAAACAGGATACACAGAGCTAATTGAGTCATCTTATGGACATTTCTGCTATCCAGAAAGGACCACAAAGCTCTAGTGATGGTGTCAAATGAGGTCACAGTGCCAGGGACAGCAGCATGAGGACTTTGCTCCTTTCCAGTCATGAGTGATTGAACAAGTGCTTGTGTCTGTCACTTCTCAGGAAGCCGAGATTTAATGGGTCAGGGGAGAACTCTGTTCATGCTGCTGAACAGAGACATTCCCTTCCCTCCATGCAGATCAATGTGACATCTGGATAGAAGTTAGCCCTGTCCCCTCCAACTGCTCCATTAGGCTAACCTGATCTTGTGTGTGGCATCCCTGCCTGTGGCAGCGGGGTTGGAACTGGGTGATCTTTAAGGTCCCTTTCAACCCAAACCATTCTATGAAACACCTAAGCAGCCCAGCGCTGAGCAGAGCAGAAAAGAGCTGAACGGGAGTATGACATTTATAATTTTAGCAAAGTGAAAAGGGAAATTGTTCACCATCTCTCCCAGCACTCAAAGCGACATCAAATGGACTAGCAAGTGGCAGGTTCAAAGCAGACCAGAAGAGAAGCTTCCCATACCACTTTGTTAAGCTATGAAACTGCTTGCCACGGGAGGTTCAGGATGCAGCTGGATGAGTTCAGGGGATAAAAATCCCATCCCTATATTGTGTGTGGTTAAAACAGCTGCTAAGCTTCAAACTGCTGGAAACCCTTGCCCTGTTCTTCCAACTCTCCCACAAGCATCCCTTTCTGATACTGTTGGAGACCAACATTTCATAGCTGGACCTTTTCCTAGCTCAGAACAACTACTGTAGAACCAGCCAAGGAAGAGAAAGCTCCAAGGGATTTCAAAACAGTCTCAGAACAGCTACTGATGTTCCAACAGGCCGGGGAGAGCCGGCAGAGCTTTCAAACTGCCCTACCCGCGACTGCCATGGGGCCGAGGCTCTGTGGAGATTTCAACTTGTCAGAAGTAAACCTGCATGGGATGGTTAGAAATCTCCACAGAAGGACAGTGTGAGCTAGATTTGCAAGATGAGGAGTACAGCTGCATACTGATGGAGGCGTAGGAGTAGAGGAATGACACCAGATTAAGGTTTTTATTATATTTGCTTTAAATGCATTTTAGACATATAATACTAAACTCAAGAAGACTTAAAGTTGATTATATTGTGATCAATAACTTACATTAAAAAAAAAAAAGTAGTTTTTAAAGCCAGCTGTGGATCTCCACAGAGATGCTTATATTTTTTGATGAAAGTATTTTAAGTTTGCACTGTGTTTCCAAAGTTCGGGCCACATCCTGGCACGGAGAAGCCTCAGATCTCTCTGATGTTTCCTCTCTGTTCAGGGAGTTTGGAATTACCAGCCCCTGCAAACACACTGCTCAGACTCCAAGCTGGCCACCTGCGGCTCAAGCACACAACTCCTGCCACTTGAAAGAAGCACACCAAAAAGCCTCTTTCAAAGAAACCCTTCAGGCTGCTGTGTTTGAAGAGGCAGAGACAAAAGCTTTTGCAACTAGTGCCTTCAGAGCCTCTCCCGGGCAGGCGACTAAACGCCACTTTTCCCTGGGGAACCCATTTTTTCTCTCTTCTGCATCGCTTTCTGCAAAGGGCAGCTTCGCTGGCAGCTCAGCCAGGACTCCTGAGCTCAGGCAGAGGAGATCTGAACTTCTGTTCCCTGTTACAGAGGCTCTGCCCCTGTCCTTCCTGCTCCATACCAGGGCAGTTACCACAGGGCACACAAGTCCAGCAGAGGAAAAGCCTGTCTGGAAAGCCGTGTGATACCCAACAGCAGCTGAGGCCTGGGATCACTTCCACACAGGGCCTCTTTCACGGAGGATGTCCAGCTCTGACCTCTGCCAGCCTGTGAATGGTGCCCAGAGCTACTGTTTTGCAAGTCCTTATGATCCAATGAAGACATACATGCACCTCACCAGGGGCAATCCAGGTGTCAGCATGCAGATGTGTCCAGGCATCCCACCTCTCCTCTGTCACGCTCAAATCCCTTTAAACCATCTCCCTCACAGTGTTTCTGATCCACAGACAGCCTGCAAGCAAAGCACAGGCTCTTTAGGTGAGGAAATAGCGTTGTGATCTTATTCTCTCGTTGGTGTAAATGTCACATCTCGACTTGGGCAATTACAAATAATTGACTGAACAGACCACATTTCCTCTCAGTCCCTGCTTGTACCACACTCCATCCTGTTTTGGCCCTAATTACAGAGAATAATAAATCCAGCTAGATGGTGCTTTTCTGAAGAGCAATTTGGTCTGACTTCTCTCAGCACTAATGAGTTTGTTAATAGAGGGATTTTCCCTCTCCCTCCCCTTTCTAATCTGTTTCCTTAAATAGCACCACACACATCGGTAGCAGTCCCCTGCCACAGCAGGTGATGCCTCTCCCTGACCCATCCTTTCCTCTCCTCTGAGAGAAAGACAAGCAGAGTACTGCACCTCCCAACCTTTTTCTTCTTTCAAAGGAGATGGAAAGCAAGCATGATTAATAACTGTTTGTTAACTAGCATCGGGAGGAGCGCCCAGTGCACAAGCGTGGCAGGGAGAAATGCTGGGCTCTTCCAGCCTGCCTGGTCAGAACCAGCACTGGAGCCTGCAAAGCAGCTGAATGTTGGAGAACCAGTTTAGCTGCTGGCCCAAATGGGAAAAAAAATCACACAAAAATCTGATCAAAACATCACTTTTTTTTTTCTTCTTCACCGAAACAAAACATTAAAATATCTCATTTATCTGTCAAATTAAATCTTTCAAGCGGCCTACGGGAAATAAGTTCCACCTCAGTCTCTCCTGAAAGAAGCAAGGGACAGGAAGGGGTAGATGCTCTCAAAATATCAACAGTTTCCTACTGTCCCTTGTTCAATGAAAGCCCTGCCAGAAAAAGGGAAATGCTGATTTACTTTCCCCTCTGTTAGGATAAGTAAGAACTGTATCTTCACTCCTAAGCAAAGATTTCCTAACAACAAGGACTTTGTCAGTGGCTTTTTTTGAAAATCTCAGCCCCAGTTTTTGTTCCCAGCAAACACGATCAGCATTTGCAGGGAGAGATGTCAGTCTTCACTTACTATTAACCTAAACCTAAGAAGAATCCCATTTCGTGGTGCTAAAGGGAAATCACTGCATGGGTGGCTTTGCCTGCACTATCTCTGCAAGGTGAATACCAGACCCTGGAATTCCAAACTCCATTTTCTATACTAAATAAATAAATAAATAAATAAATGTGTATTTTTTGTCTTATAGTTAAAAGTTTTGTCAGAAACAATTCCTTAAGTTCAACCCAAATTCACAGACAGTTTCCCTCAACTCAGAATATTCCTAGAATATTTGCAAGCCTGTTCTGGATCTGGAGACATGTCACTCAGTCTGTAGGTATTTCTGGTTTTGGATAATTTACAGTATGAATTTAACCTAAAGTCGCAAGTCTGAGATAAGGAGAGAAGGTCCTTGAGGTGATGTGTGCAATACAGAAAGGTACCAGTGAATCTGAAGATTCCAGTTCTGACTTCACACTCTGCATTTTTCCCCCTAAGTCCATTGTTTGACAAAACTGTTTTCTCATATCTCTCTGCAACCCTTTTTTTATCCTTCCCTGATGAATCACTGCAATTTATCATTAAATTAGAAGATGAAATGGGTCTTTTTCTTTAAACAAAGAGATTAACTACTATCAACAGGCTATTTCTCCATTATAAAATTCCAGCCTCCTCACCAAATGCAGGAGTAGCATTGCTTAAAGCAGCCTGAAGGTGATGAAAGGGGGAAGGGACAACTAGAGAGGTGACATCCTGCCATAAAAATATATGGAGCAACCTGAAAATGGCTGTGGAAGACAATACATGGCCTTATGACCATGATTCACTCTGGAGTTTTCTAACAGTACAGCTGCGAAAAGAAAGTTTAACTTGTACGTAGGTGAGGCTGCCAGGAACTGATATGACAAAGCACAGTCTAGACATCAAAACCCATCTCTGCATGCATAGCCCAGCGATTAATCACACCCCAAAAGGCAACCCAGGAGAAGAAATCAGCTAAATATGAAGCAACCTTCTGCTGGAAACCCACGACTGCCTCATATCCTTTTTGTGTCACACAGGTCCCAGGAGCTGTCCCTTACCAAACTGCTGAAGTTTAACACCATCACAAGCACAGAACGTGGCCAGGAAAGCAGGTTTGATCCTTTTGAGCTTCTCTGCATCATTATACCCCCTGGACACCCCTGTTTGTGAAATTAAAACTGCATTTACTGTGATGGCTTGGATGTGAACGGCTGTAGGAGGGCAGTGGCAAAGCCTCTTGCTGTCCCAGCAGTGGTGCCAGCAGGAGGGAGGTCAGGGTGTGGGAGGGAGAGAGGCCCGGCACACCCCGTGCTCTTCTTCAGGAAAACACTTCACTGCAAGAGCTGACCTTGGCTGGTTGCCTTTGCTGCAAAATTGGCCCTTGGAGGGTGTAAAAGTCAGTCACCACAAGGCACCACAGAAAACAAAAAAATCCAGTATCATTTCCTAACAATCCCCAGATCCAACCCCTTCACACAGCTAGTAATTTGATTTCTATCTCCAGAATTACAGAAGTTATTTTCTTTCCTTCTTGGATGCTAGGAAGATAACCCACCTTCTGCCCCCACAGGTCTGCAGTACAGAGAGAAGATGGAATTAGGATTTTATGCCACTGACACTGTTTGTCTGTGATGAATTTTCTCCTGTAAGGAACACAGACAATTCAAAGCAAAGACAACCCTACCAAGCACCCTTCCTATGTGTCAGAGTGCTCCTCTCTCCAGATGTGATCTCTTCTGGAAAAGCACACTTTGGCTGGGCTGTTCACAGGCCTGTGTCAGATTTCTGCAGTGAAGGAATCTATTAATTTCAAGTAGGGGCTCATTCTCTAAAGAGCTGCTGATAAAATGGAACTGATAAAATGGAGGTAATTTAAAGGTCAGATGAAATCCAGCTCATGTTCATCCTGCTTGTAATGAAACATCACCAAGATACTTCAACAGCAAAGGGGCATTTATATGTATTTTTATTTTTTAAGAGAAATTGCTTATCTGTAACAGGGACTCTAAAGATCTGATAAGGAAACTTCCCACATTAATCTACCCAACAGCTGGCATCCTGCTGCCTGCCTGGGTGTCCCTTTCTGGAAATGAAATCTCCTATCATCTTTTTATCACACTTTGGAGAAAAGAAATGGGAGCCAAATGCAGCACTCACATGAGCAGCAGAAGCAAGCGCTGAAACTGATAGGGCTGCATTAATTCAGTCACTTGCAAGACAAGTCACTGCTGCCCTCAGACACGTTCCTTCCCCTCTGCTCTGTGCCCATAATGCCCAGTTCCAAATTTTGGAGGTGAACTCCTCAGAGAGGGGGAGACAGTACCTTTCCTTGGCAAGGTTAAATGTGTTAAGATACGCTAGAGCCCAAGTAAACAGGGATTTTTGTGCTATGGAATCCAATCCACACAATTTTTCTCATTTTTTACACACTCTGTTACTCGCTGACTGAACTCAGCAATGTCCAACAATAGCATCAGGGATACACAGAGGAACTGGGTCTGTCTGCAACACATGAAGCTTCTTTACTGGGAGCAGAATTCAACTGGTAGGAGGTCCAGATAAACCTCCCCTCACTGATGGAAAAGACAGAGCTCATCTGACTGTTCTGTTTCCTACTGCAGCAAAAAACTGTTGCAATGGGATCTCTCCTTCCCTCCAGTCTATTTTCTGCCTCAATCCTTCACATGCTCCTCCCCCAATCCCTATAATTAATATTAAACGTTACAGTTTTGTCCTATTAACACAAATTGCCCTTTCCAGAGGCAGATTAAAGAGCTTCCACTGGGGATTTCTTCTCTCCTTTACAATTTTCCTTCTGTGATCAGTACTGTCTATGTCTCTCACTAGCTCCTAAGGGGAAAGGAGTGGGAGGGAAAGAGAAGACAAACACTTATTAGCAACTCCTTTGAAGAGCTGGAGATTGTGAATTAAACTGATTATTAACTCCCATCGTACCAACAAGGCAAGTTCCCCTTCTCTCCCTCCTTCTGCTCCTCCTCTGGGGAGGGTAATTGGTAACCACACAAGTCATGTGCATAAAGTTTCACCTAAATCATTTACTGGGCAGGATAAATCAACAGACTCTCCTCATTTCTTTGGGGGAGGGAATGTTGTTGCTCAGTGAGAAACAGGCACAAAGCAGTAGAGCACATAGACATTTAAGTGTGAGGTGCTGGTACATCCCCAGTTGCATGACCCTTCCAGTTTGGCTCTTGGAACTGGAAGGGAACACACATGTCGGCCCTGAGGCAGCTCTGGTTCCCTTCCCAAGGAGGTCCTCAGTGATATTTTAGTCCTGAATCCTCAAGGGGCATGTGGGGACAGACCTGACTCATCAGACACGTGTCACTTGCACTCACCATCACCAGGGCTGGCAGAAGCACCGTACTCACAGCACCACAGCCAAACTTCTCCAGGTCCTCACTCTGCCTCCTCAGTGACACAGCTGTCCAGAGGCACCACAAGTCCCGAAGAGCAAGAACTGCTCAAAATCTCTGGGCACCTACAAACTCGGTAATCTGTCAAATGCTTTCCACACCCACATCACTTGTGCTTTCCCAGAGACAGCTGAGGTTCTCCTTCCTCAGAGCACCAGCCCCACGGGAGAGCCTGACCAGCTGATGCCACTGAGGCCTTTGGACATGAAGTAAAACATTTTTGAGCCTGTCAAGCCACGTGAAAAGGAGCATTTATGTTATCTAGCTTATTACAACATTTCATAAGCAAATGACTATTTGTGGGACTGTGGTGATAAATGGGTAAGTGAATTTAGACAAACAGCACTACGAAAATCTGGCCAATGACAATCCACTGTGACAGCTCATTGTACTAATTAAAAACCAGTAATATGAGATGTACAATCTATTAAATAAAATGCATGTTTACAGTGAATAAGCCTTTTAAATCAAGTTTCATGTATTTAGCGTACAGCAAGCCTGTTAGAAAATCTGAATTAATTGCAGAACTACCTGTAGACACAAGGCATTTATTTAAAATGTTTCAGGATGCAGCAGCTTTTTCAGCAAAGAGAACTTAATCAGTCCCTGGAGCTTTCCCTTCCTGTGCTAGGACAAGGCAAGAGCAGCTGTACTGATTTCTAACATCCAGCGCTGCCACGTGAGCCAGTTTATTGAGCCAACAAACTGTTTAACAGACAAGGTCCCAGAGGTCTCAGGTTTTATCCAGGATTATATGCACACCCTCTGTGGATAGCTGATGTAATGCTAACTGGAATTTATAAGACAATAAATACATCACATCACAGCACCTAGTGCCAGGAGCAGAACCTTCAGGCTGCCTGAAGTGCACTGTAAGACCCTGTTACATTTAATACTTTGTTCACCTTCTGTTGTTATGGCAATTTTATACTGAATTCCTCAGTATAAAATTCCTCAGTTTTCCACCAAAATAGTACAGACTTTTTGAGGAAAAGGTGGTGTTTTACCAATGCTAAAAAAGCATTCTTCTGTAAAACTTATACAGGCACGAACCTGTTCCCAGTAATTCTGAGTGAAGAGTTAGATCCAGAGGGCAGGGAGGGGTTTCTCTTACACTTCCCAGTGAGATGTGTCCAACTTCAGCCAAGCTGTGTGTCCCTGGAAAGCCTCAGTTCCCATAAGCTCATAGAAGTTCTCAGAGCTTTCTGCTTCCCTGCCATCAGACGACTGCTTGGGCACATTCTTAGGATAGCAAAGACTAACCCAGATAGAGTCATTCCAACACAGTTTTCAAGTTCTCATATCCAAGATTTTGGGAATGCTGAGGCTTGCAAGAGACTTCTCCAGAATTCCCTAGATTTTCCAGAAACATCAGCTTAGTGACAAGAGCCCACGTCCAGGAACTGGAGACTATTTGAATGTGGGATAAAGATGAAGTAATTACCCTGGCAGCTCACCTCTGGAAGCACTGAAGTGGTTCACATCTGAATTTCAGTTCTTTATCCAAATAGTTGCCCAGAGGAATTCAACAAGTTGGACACAGCTTCAATCCACAGACTTTAGAACCAGAGTGTTTTCCAGTTTAAAAGTCCAGAAACCATAAAGTTCTTCTGAAGAGATGGTTGCCACTTTTATGTGGGGAAAAAGAGACTTTGAAAGTTCTCTGATACTTCTGGGAGTGAATATGAGTATCCTTGGGGTGGGACATGTGGCACAGCCCAGATTTGCAGGTACTTTCCCTGTGAGTTTTCAGCGAATATTTGGAGGTAAAAAAAAAAAGCCTCTCGGGAAAGGAAGAAATGCTGCCCATTTCTGGAGGAGGTTTAGAGAAGGAAATCCTTGGCAAAGCCTGCAGGAATGTTGCTGCACACAGAACCTCTCTCTAGGTTACGTATCACACCACATCTATTGTGACGATACATATGGATTCTACACCATGCTACCCAGGGTTTGGGGGCTGTGGTGTTCTGACAGGTTTCCCCAAAAGATGCTATGGTTTCAGCTTAGTTTCTATCCAGAAAGTCCACGTAGGTGTTTACTGGTTATTTTTTATATATACTTTATATCAATCTTTATTTATGTGTATATATAGGTAGTATGTTATTTATACGTGTGTATCTATATACCTGCTATAATATTTGGGTGATTCCTTCACAGACAATTCACCCACCTCCCAGACACCAAGTACATCAGAATAGCTCATGCCAATACAATAAATCTCTTAAAAATTTATTTCAGTAACCAAGCTTTGGCTCTTTGACAGAGTTCTTCCACTTGAAATATTATGGGTACAAAGAGTACAATACCAGAAATATCTCCAGCGTTTTTGTCCACACAGAAGTCAGGTGATTGTCTCCAAAGTTCTGTTTCCTCCTAATATTGAATTAAACTGCTTCAAACCAGAGCTACTCCCTCCTTTACTCTCCCTGTCATAGCCCATGATGTCAAATAAAATTCTTTACCAGTTGAAGGGGCTGCTTTTCCCATGGATAAGTTATCTGGGAGGAGAAGGGAAGATTTATTTCCATGAGGAGAAGTCTCTCCTAGACCAGGACAACATTACATGAAGAGTTAAAAAGCTGAGTTACATTTGCACTTCCACGTGCAAGGAGGAACGTGCATGGAGAGGTTTTAGTGTCTGTTACATTCAGACAATGAGCCAAAGGAGAACACGGCAGCACAGACTTCCCTGGCTCCCTTTGAAACGTGCCCATTGATTTGATTTACAGCTTTTTGTTTCCAGACGACAGCTCCACAGACTCGGTAATCAAGCAGCAAATGCAAAGTGAGGCCACGTCTGGTCATAGGCATGGAGATTTAATGAGAGGATTGTGATTCCCCATGTCTCAGCCAAGCTGCTTCTCACCCCCAGTGTTTCCATGTCCTCCCTGAAATCTAACAAAGCCTTTTCTCTTTGCACAGACTACATAAATCACTTTTGTTCAGTTCAATTGCCTTCATAGAGAACTATTTTCATGGGGAGGGAAGGCAACTGAAGACAAAAGTGCCAACGTGGTGCTACATGAACAGGCTGCATTTTCTTTTCTCTGATATGTCCAAAGGAAAAATACATGATAACACTCCAACTTTTTACCATAAAGGATTGTATTGATGCTTGGAAAGCAAATCAGAGCTAGTGTATTTTTACAAAAAAAACCCAAAACCAAAAAAATTCTGTTTACATCCTGAGTTTTATGCTTCCATTCCTCTCAGTAAATACAGGCTACTGCTGCTTTCAGGAATTTTTGCAAAGGTTTTGCAAGGTTGGCCTTTGCCAGGCACACAGCATGTAAAGGCAGCAACAGAGCAATGGTGCAAAACTTGCAAGCAGTAGCACTTTGGTTTTGTGTTAGCTGAACTGCAGACACAGAAGTTGTCTGCCTGGAGAGTCATTAAAACACTTAAATGACTTAAATATTTTGAAGAGGGAAGAGAATTTTGATTCTGCTATAAAAAATAATCTTGCAGTTAAAGCAAAAAGAATTGTGACCTAGGATTCTCCAACACACACCTGTAAGAATGCTCACTGTGCGAGGGAAATGACATTAATCATTAGTATCTTTGGAAAATCAAGAAATTCCATTCATTAATGGTGGCAGTCATTTAGAGGAGGAGTTTTATCAAGTGCTATGATCAAGCAGAGCATGTAAAAGCTCATCACAGAGGAGCATTCCCTCCGTTCACGTTTGGCAGAGGATGAGTCAGTGTTGACAGCTGCCAAATTCCCTTTGCTGAACCCAAGGAGTAGCCCATGCTAATCCCTTTCTTGTATCAGACAAAATGTTGAAAACAGAGCTCACTGAAGAAACTTTGCAGCCCCTCTGGGGGCGACCGGGGAGGGGAGGGGGAATTTTGTCCAAGCCCTGGGCAAACACTGAGCTGAGAGAGGGCATGAAAGAGGGCTGCACCTGTCACAGGGTTTAGCTCAGCAAGCTGCAGATACATAGCCCAGGGCAATAACAAGCTACTTAGCAAATGTGTTAAAATCTCAGTTGTCTTTCACCTGAGGCACGAGATACTGCACCTGAGGCACGAGATACTGCACCTGAGGCAAGGATTTTAGGAGAGGTAAGCACCTCAACTTGCACACAACCCAGCTGAGATTTCCAATCGGCACCTTTCACCTCCCAGTAGGACTTTCAGAAATAGTTATCAGTAAACCTAGTGCAGAAGTGTCCTTGCTAACCCAGCCCTACATCAGCCCTTTCTCTGCCTGAAATACCCGAACAAAAGCAAGATGTTTTTATGAAGACTGAACAAGTAGCTCAAGTGAGTGATGCTCATGGAAATTTCTGCAAGTCCACAGGGCCACAGTTTCAAAGAATAAAATAAAATACAGCTGGGTAATAAATCATTTTCCTACTGACCTCTCAAAATTCCTGCTTACCCCAGTAAAGAAGGTGCTTTGGATGGTAATGAAGCAGCCAGAGCTGTCACTCCTCATAAAATAAACTCAAAGTGCATCAACAAACTTGGACAAATCAACTGTGATACTGAAGGAAGAAACACATTCTACCAGAGGGAAGTCCCTACTGGTACATTACACCTCAACAGTGCTGTCAAACTGGAGACACCTCAGATGGGTGAAAAGCCCTTTCTTCTGCTAATGCAATGTGAAACCCACCCTATCATCATCACTTTCAGAAACTGAGGTGATTGACAAGGGGGCTCCATACCTACCTTCAGAGCCAAAAGGTTTCATTGAAGTGGATCGAGGATCAAACCTTTTGTAATGCTTAAAAGAGGAGGGATCCTACAAGGCTTCTTTTTATCCTTTAGATGTCTGACATGCAAATATTTCTATTGCCAAAAGCTTAAAAAATAATAATAATAAAAAGTATGCAGATTGTTTCTTTCACTCCAGAAGATAATTTTTGCTGCTTGGTCCTGTGAGTGAATTGGGGCATGTAAGAGGATGCTTCAGTATCTAAGCACTTGGACACTGAGGGGCCACTTCAGCATCACTGGCTGTTGTCTCTCAATTTCCTTTCCAAGGCTGCCGTTTGCAGTCAAACTTTTCCTCTAAAGGGTTGCACTTCTTCATGTTTCCCACATACACCACTGAAATCACAAGACAAGTGAAGCGGAGAAAGTATTCAATGTATTTGTTTCTATTTATTTCCCTCTTTCTCCTCCTATGTCTTTTTGGTTTGGGTTGGGTTTTGATTTTGGAGGGGGTTTTGAAAGGTGTGGGGGTTTTTTCCTTGTTTTGTTTGTTTGTTATTATTCCAAGACAACAGAAATTAAGAGGGTGATGTGAATAGCTCTAGGTCTGCCCTGTATTCTCCTATACCTCTGCACAAGCATCTCTCAAACCCTGGTGCCTGCTCACCTCAAAATAAATACATGGTTTCTTTCATTTACAAGCAAGATATTGGGTAGAAAAGTTCAATTTCCCAGCAGCACTGGAGGACAGCTGAGGCGGGAGCAACAGGCTTTACAACACCAAAAGCTGAGATGTTTCCAACAACTGCACCTGACAAGTTCTGTTAAGATGGGCTGTAAAAGTAACTTTGGCTTCTTTTTTATTCACACAGTAACATAACCAAAAAAAGTTTTATTGGTCAAGATCTTTGAAAGAAATAGTACTTCTGGGTTTCCTGGGATCGCCTGGTAATTGTTCTGTACAGGTCAGGAACAATTAACCTATGGCCTGCAAA
This sequence comes from Atrichornis clamosus, assembly GCA_013400975.1. NCBI lineage: Eukaryota > Metazoa > Chordata > Aves > Passeriformes > Menuridae > Atrichornis > Atrichornis clamosus. Next base: position 5,360 of record WBMZ01006804.1, on the reverse strand, counting down.
TCAAGCTTCTAGTGAAAGTGTAATTTCATTTTAGAATTGCACTGTAATTCTAGCAGTGTAATTTTTGCAGGGCTATGAGGTCCATGCTGCTTTCTTACCACGTAAATTGTAACAGTGACAAGACTCTGATATGCAGCAAGACTGCTCACATCTCAAGTGTCATTGTATGCCATATGAGACATGGAAAGGTATTTATAACTCAGCACTCCTGGGGGAAAATGACCATTCTTCTTTATTTCCTCTTCCTCAGGGACTACTGCCTTAACCTGATTCATGCACTGGGCACAGGAGGGCAAACACACGCTCAGGTGAGGAAGATCTGAATGTGGCACTCATTGAGATCTTCGCTTGGCTCCCTGCAAACTTAGAGTCTTCCATGAAGTCATCTCAGCCCAGGGATTCACTCCCCTTCCAAAGAGTCTGTGATCACGGGCTGGATACCCCCAAACTCGTGCGGGCCACGTTTCCAGTGGTGAGAGGCCAGTGCAGGCCCTACTCTGCCTGACAACAAATACACTGCCCAGGAGTGGGAAAGTCACGGACAATCCATAAAACTGCTCTGTCTGAAACGAAAGATCTAGGGCTGAACCTCAAACACAGTTAGACCTGTAATTTTAAAAACACATGGGGTGAAAGGCCATCAATGGCAATATTTGTCCAGAATTTCAGTCAAAAATATCAATCACCTACATCACAAATCCCTCACTTCCATCCCTAACAGCCTTCCAATCTTAGGCCGCAAGTTCTGCTGAGTTTCCTATGCAAGACATTCCAGTGGTGGTTTTCCAAAGAGTCAATGCATATCAAAATAGAATTTATCCAACTTTTCTTCAGAGTTCAATTTTAAATATAAGTTTGGAATTACGGATGGAAGATGAACTTTTACATTAGTTCCAGTGAGTTCTCTTTCATCTTTTAATCTTGAGTAAACACTTTATAAAACATTGCAGAAACACTTTATGGTGTTATTTTACCAGCAATTATTTTCTTCAAAAAAAAGAATCCCGGGCTCTCAAGTTTCTAAGAAAATTGTATTTACTTGAACCATCTTGCATAGAAATAGCTTATGCCACATGGAAATTAGCTGAATAGGAAATTACTTTAGACAATCCTTTGCAAAATTCTGTGAACTTAACTCTAATTTAAAATTTGTTTTTCATTTGTTCAGTGTCAAAAGGCAAGTAGTGCTGCTGTAGCAATTTGAATCTCTGCCTTGGGAAGCACAATCCAAGTTCTTGGGGCACTGTTTCCTCATTAGCCATTCTCCAAAGAACAAACTGACAATAATGGATTTAGTATTCCCAAGATAATGCTGAGTGTACTTTACTGCTATGCTGGCCAATTCTTCACCAAAATTCCTGTAATTTATTTGGGGAAGGAAGGCAGTGAGTGTGCACGGTCAACTTGAAGGAGTTTATCAGTATGAGGAATTTATTATCCGATTTTGAATTTTAAAAAGGCAAGCAAAAGAAACTAAAAATGACTGTACCTGCTACAAAACCCAGAGTTGGAAAACAGATCAAGAATGAAATTAACTTGCATTTGTGAATGAATCTTTAAGTTAATTCTCAGCATAGAGTGTATGTTCACCTCATTACAGAGTGATTTCCAAGGCCTTCTGTGTTCTCCTTGTCTTTAAGCAATTCTATCAACTATGAAAACCAAAATGAAGTCACACACTACCAGGAAGAATAATGTTCTTCAGAGAGAAGAATTTCACATGCATTCTTCAAAGGGAAAGGATCAGGGAGGAATCACACAAAGGAAACTGCAGAAACAGATATTCCCTGGCTTTATCACTCCTCATGCCCACCCTTTTCGGCAGATGTCCCCAAGTTTTAGTTCAGCGCTGAGAAACGAATTAAAATCATTATCTTTGTGGTGTCTTATATTGAATAGAATCCATCACTCACAGCCCAGAAAGAAGATGACAGAGAATCTTCCCAGACAATTTCACCTACAAGCGAGTCTTACAAGACTCATCTACTTTGAAACTAAAAACAAGAACAAGATGAACACGCCGCAGGTAATTCTAATTTTAAGAGCCTCATTTGACATCATGATAAGTTATCTTCGACTCTGTAATTTGTACAAGTGCCATGAGAAAAAGACAAATGCCTTTCAAAACCCTTTGGACTCTGCTTGAAAGACAGCGGACCTGGCAAGTGAACCTTTCCCCTAAAAAATTAAATCACAAACCACTGCAGCAAAACCAAGTAGAAAGCTAAAACCTGGTCCAAGAGCAAGTCAGGACAGACCCAGGGAGAGAAGTACCTGATGACAAGGGTTACTTAAAGAAATAGTGATAAAACTGACTTCCAGCCTTTATTAGATCTCCAGACCCATTTCCAGTTTATCTTAGCTTCTTGGAGAACAAAAGAAACCCCAAAACATCTGGCATGATACAGAACAAATGTGGGAAACTTCACCGCAGATATCTAGAGATGAGAGAAGATCAGAAAGAACAGAACACAGCAGATATAAATGGGTGTCAGTGAGGATTGGTTGGCTGTTCTGGGTTAAATCAGAGGATGTGAATTCCAAGGATCTGAAGCCACCCTGACCAAGCCACCACACATTCATGTAGCGTGTACCAAGGCAAGCAATAAAGAGAGTGGAGCACAGACAAACACGTAAAGCAGAAGGTACAGGTACCTTTGGAGTCATCCTGATAAGACATGCAAAACTCATAACCCTTAAATTCACATTTATTTTGTTTTAACTCCCTGGTCTAAATCACCTTGATGCCTAGACCTGCTCCAAACACCTTTTGCAACCTGGTTTTGCCTCCATTTTCCCAAATGTCAAAGAAAATAATGCTCCTGTTTCTCTCCAGTAAGAGGAAATATTTGAATATCAGCAGAAGGATCCCTGGGCCCCTGGTCACCATCACCACCAGGAGAGATGACAGCAAGGCAGAGAAGTTCTTTCCCTGGGAAAAGCAGTTTTGAGATCCTGCAACAGTAATAGCTGAGGAGATTCTTTGTCTTAAACACACAGAGATTCACCTGCTTACTTGATCTTGAGCACAGCCACCTGCTGCCCTAACCCAAGGGAGTGCAAGGACAGCAGCTGGGGACAAGAGGAGACAAGTCCAGGCACCTTTGGTATAAAGATCAAACTTACAAGCAAAGGAAATATCGCACGAGACAGTCATATCCCCTACAGGCCTATTTCTGAGGGAACCAGGCTGACAGCCTCCAGACTTAACCCACAGATGCCAAGGGATGGTTCTGCTTCCTACACTTTGTACTGCTTCCCAGTAAAAAAAAAAAATCAGGGAAAGACTATTTCTTTCCTGTTATGTGGCTCCTGTTAACACTCTCAGTCTGGAGCTCCTCCTCTGGTCTGTCAGCACACAGGGGGCTGGAAAACCACGGTGACAGAAGCTCATCCATGTGGGAATAAGTCAGGAGAGAAAGTACAGCGAGGAGCCAGCAAGCAGCAGGCAGGAAACGCTGCATGGAATCACGTCCCCAGGAATCTCCATGAGTTGAAATCAGAGCCTGTTATTAATCTAGCTAGACACCAAGACCCAGGAGCTGGAGTAAATCCGATTAAATTCCCACTGTACCAATGGCTAGAAGCCAAGCAGGTCTTTCTTTTCTTTTGAATGATAACCCAAAGGATATTTCTGTCTGCTTCACTAAGTAAACATACTGCTTTAAAACAAATTTAAAAAATTCTAGGAGATCAAAAACATCAGGTGAATTCCAGCATGGCAGTAAGGTCTTTTGAGATGTAACTCAGTGGGAGAAGAAAAACTTAGTTACTTCTGAGCATGGAGGGGCTGCAGTAGTGGTGGAGAATGCAGTCCACCCTTCCAGTGTAGGATGGGAGGGGTCCTTGAACAGATTCAAGACAGCTAAACAGGGGTTAAAAGCAAATCTTTGCCATGGGGAGTTTTGCAAAGCACAGGACAAGTAAACAAAACAGAACTTAAAGAAGAATAATCCCATTACACTGGGAAAATAGAGAAGGAAAAAAAGCATTCCTAGATTATTTAGGGGAGCTAAGTTTTTCAATTCTCAGAAGTTGATGAGAAGCCGAGCAGAGTGAAATGCTGACAAAGTGACCAAGGAGCCCATTCCTCCCCGCCCCGACCACCAGCTCAGCACCCTGCGAGCACAGCTGGAGCTAAGAAACTACTAAATGCTCCTTACCTGCCCTGGCCTTGATGGCTCTGGTGTTTGCCAAAGCTCTTTGCAAAACCAAATACAAAGGACAAAAAAAAAAAAAAATTTAAAAAAAAAATCTCAAATAAAACAACGAGAAAAAGGAAAAAAATAATAAATCAAAGCTGAACAGTAAAAGAAATACAGCACAGAGATGTTTCTTAAAAGCCAACAGCAACACATATCAACTGCCAGCCAAGCAGATCTTCCACGAGATGGAGATTTAAGACACGTTTCGCTTGCCCTGTCAAGGGAGACGATTTCAGAGACTTCTTAAAAAGACAGCAATTCGGGTTAAAAAATTTGAAATAAACCAAAATGTATCAGCGCTTTAAAGGTTAACGGCCTCTGCTGAACAACATGCGTTTATCCAACCACGTCCTAGAGTAGTTTTTTCAGCCCCGAGACCAATGAGCACAGCTAAGAGGAGGGCCTTGGGACGGTGGAGAGGCTGAGTTACCCCCTCCCCTCTGCCTTCCTTCTCTCCACCTCCCCCTCATTTTTTCCCTTTTTTTCTTTTTTTTTTTTTTTTTAGTTTAGTAAATTAATGCAGCAAGAAACTCACAAGATCTGGCGAGTCCTAGCAGGGGAGAGAGGGCAGAGGGGAAATGAGATGCATTAGGAGGACACTGAGCCACTTTCTTTCCGAGCACAATGGAAGTGCTTCCCAAGAAACTTCCCCTTCGCTCCCCTCCGCTCTAGCCCTGAGCAATGGGACACCTTCCCTACAGCAGCAATAACTTATTCGGGAGGAAAATAGCCCAGGAAGCAAGAATCAACAGCAGCCAAACGGCGGGCAGGAAAGCGGCACAACCGGGACTGCAGCACGGCTCCACACTGACAAATTCCTGTGGATGTAATTAGGAAGACACCCCGGCTAGCAGCGGAGATTAAACCCTGGGTTGTTGAGGGTCGTCGTCCCCCGCTCCCATCTTCCCCCCAGCACCCTGATGGCAAACCTACACCCGCTGCGTCCGCCCCTGCCGCCAGCCTGATGTCCGGAGCGACATCCCGCTGAAGGGAGGTTTCCGTGCGGGCAGCCCGGCGCTCCGGCCCCGAGCGGCACTGCAGTGGCGGTGGCGGGGGCTCAGGCGGAGGAGGGACGAGCCGAGGCAGCGGCGGAGCGGAGCCGCCGCTCTCCGCGGTGCTGAGCGGGCGCGCACCGGGCGCTGTCCGCGGTGCTGA